>JAOWBJ010074052.1:0-10048 GCA_028566335.1 Monarda citriodora | reverse complement strand
GCTCTGTGATTTGTATATTAGAGAGTTGTGTGTGTGTGTGTGTGTGTGTGTGTGTGTGTGTGTGTGTGTGTGTGTGTATTAATGTGACAGTTACAGAAAAATAAAACTAAAAAGTACCTCATCACAATCGAAGTTTGATGGAGTACGGCCCAACACCGTGCTCGGCCAACCACTAAGACCGACCTACAGCCGACCTAGTAGTTGGCACAGCAAGGAATGTTGGTCCCTCTCACTTTAACTCCACTGCTCGGTAACTCCTCGGCTGGAATAGGACATGATGAATAGCTCGGTATCACAACAGAAGAGCAGTCTCAGCAGAACCAGGAGCACTTGAGCTCGCTAGCGTACCTCGGAGACCGAGGTACGTCGTCGTCCCTCCTGCCGATGTCGCCTATAACCGAGGTCATCTATGTACTGCGACGAGTACTACCAGAGTACGTAGTACCTTCATTCCCGCAGGCCACTTTTGGGTAGTGACCGTGATTCAGTACAGGACAGCTGGCCAAGACAAGATTAACGGTGATCTGCCTTAATTAGAATCAAATAAATGGAAAGGACGAGATTAATGAGGAAGATTCTAGAACTTGCCATGTATAACTCATGGGCTGCAATGCATGGGCTACACAAAGCCCATGCACGAAAATAGTTTCATATAAATAGCTAGTGTTCATAAGATTAGGGCACGCTATCTTATTTTTGTATACTGTAATACTCGCCTTCAATCAATACAACACTCAACACTCTTTACCACCGTGGACGTATATCTACTCACGTAGATCGAACCACATTACTTCTCGGTGTCTTTACGTATTTGCTTTTCCATTTTCTTGATTGTGAGGTTTTGAGAAATATCAGTGGCGCCGCCTGTGGGAAAGAAATATCTGTGATTTCTCATAACCTACAGATCCAAGTTCAAAATGATGGTAAACACACGTGCTAACACTGGAAATGGCAGAAGGGGAGGCAACAATGGCGGAAGGAGGCCTGGTCGCAGACCAGGCAAGGAGCCTGTCCACGACGTAGACGCGGACACTCGCGAAGAGCAAAGGCAAGAGAGGGAGCAGCCGGACCTTAATGAGGCTGTTCGCCGTTTTCTAGAAGAACGGCAAGGAGAGTTTGAAGAATTCCTTCGTCAAGGAAGGAATTAGCCTCGGCAGGAAGGCGAGGGACCTTCTGGAGACCGAGATGAGGAGCCGCGCATCCCTCCGCATCAGAATGACCGCCCAAGAGGAGGGCCTTACAACGCACCCCCACCACCACCTCCACCGCCGCCGTTCGTCCCACCGTACATGCCTCCATACCAACCTCAAGACCAGTTACATGGTTTTGAGATGTATGGAGCCCTCCGCACTCCACTCTCGGAGGACATCGTTCACACTCCCCTCCCGCCGAACTACAGAGTGCCCCCATTTACATACGATGACCTTACCGACCGTCGTGACTTTGTTGGCAGATATCAATACAACATGATGAATCAATTTCTAAACGAGGTTCACATGTGCAAAGTATTCCCCGAGCTGCTAACGGGGAATGCTCGGCGTTGGTTCTATAGCCTTCCCGCTGGCAGTATCAACTCCTACGCCGCCCTGGTGACCGCTTTCTACCGACGATTTTTCCAGAAAGCCGAGACATAGCTTACTCCAGCTCACCTCATGTCGCTCAAACAAGGTCGCAATGAATCCATTGGTGACTTCATGACACGGTTTAACAGAGAATGCTTAAAGGTTGAAGATCTCAGCGACCTACTCATAATCTCCGCTTTTCAAAACGGCATCCTGCCGGGAATGCTGTTCAAGGAGTTAGTTCGGGCAAATCAGCGCACCACCCATGACATATGGCGCATAGTGGACCAGTTTGCCCGAGCTGACGAGGCCGACCGATGCAAGAGATCGCTGAACGAGCCCCAGGGGGATCAGCGAAAAAACGAAGACCGTGGGGAGCCAAGCCGGGGTCATAAAAGAGCCTTTGAAAGGCTGCAAAAGGGACCTCTCCAGTCCCGCCTCGGACCTCGGCAAGAACCCTACAGGCCACAGCCCCAATATACTCCGCTGAGCAAACCCAGAGCCGACATCCTGGAGCTACATTGCGACCTATTTGACAAGCCTAAGTCAATGGCGAACTCATCCAAGCGACGAGACCAGACCAAATACTGCGCGTTTCATGAAGACCACAGTCATGAGACCGAAGAGTGCAGAGATCTGGCTGCAGACATCGAGGCAATGGTCAAGTCCGGACCATTGAAGAAATGCCAAGAAGGCCAGAAAGCAAGAGGGAAATGGAGGCATAATCGAGCAGGATGTGCTCCATACTCAGACAAGAAAACGAAGAGAGATCCGGATGAGGATGACCAGCCTCAGCCACACTATGAAGGATTTATAACCACCATCACAGCTTTACCAGTGGGAAAGTCAAAATCCGCGCTCAAAGCAGAATGCCGAGGTTCAACCTTGACCGAACCTGCAGGAAAGCGCTTCAAGAGAGAGGAATCAATAACGTTCTCAGAGGAAGATCCAGTACCACCAGTGACCCCGCATCAGGATGCTATCGTCATCCACGCGGTGATAGCCAACAAGCTCGTCTACCTAGTTTTTGTAGACAGCGGAGCGTCAGTCAGCATCATGTTTAAAGATTGCTTTGACAAGCTTGGAGTTGAAGCAGCTCGCCTGACCCCAGCTCCCCTGCCCTTGAAAAGCTTCGTGCAAGAATGCACTACCCCGGAGGGGGTGATTAATCTTCCAGTAACTGTGGGCACCGCACCTGCCATCTCTACCGCGTGGATCCAGTTCTTTGTAGTAAAATCCAACTCGCCATACAACATCATCCTCGGTAGGGACTGGCTCAATGCAGTCCGAGCTGTGTGTTCCACTTACCATCTCACAGTTAAAATCCCGACCAAAGGCGGAATCGCGACAATCCGAGGAGATCAAAAGAAAGCAAAGGAATGCATGCAAATCGCCCTCCGCGCTGCCGACCCCTCCGACCTCCACAAGCAGGCATAGCAATTACAGCAGCCTGCGGAGTCACAGCTCGACCAGGACTCCGTAGAGGTACAGCTTGACGAGGACGACCCGAGCAGAATCATCAAGGTCGGGTACGCCGCGGGTCCCGAATACAGAACATTGGCGATAAGACTCCTCAGAGCATACAAAGATGTCTTTGCTTGGTCGCCTTTGGACATGACTGGAGTATCTCCCGACTTCATCACTCACCGCCTCAATATTGATCCAGCAGTCAAGCCGGTGAGACAGAAGCAGCGGTTGTTCGCAGCAGATCGGAATGAAGCTATCCGTGCCGAGGTCAAGCAGCTCTTGGAAGCCCGTACACTTTTTGAAGTCAAGTACCCAACTTGGGTAGCAAATCCTGTCATGGTCAAAAAAGAAGGAGGCGGATGGAGGTTGTGCATTGACTACACCGACCTCAACAAGCACTGCCCAAAGGATTGCTACCCCTTGCCGAACATCGACAAAAAGGTGGAGTCCCTTGTAGGATTTAAAATTTTCTGTTTTTTGGACTTGTACAAGGGGTATCACCAAATATTTATGAATGAAGAAGACGCGGCCAAAACCGCGTTCATCACCGACTTCGGTGTTTTCGCTTATAAAATGATGCCATTTGGTTTGAAAAATGCTGGTGCTACTTACCAACGCATGGTCGATAAGTTATTCAAGAAGCATATAAGAAAAATAGTGGAGGTCTACGTGGATGACATCGTGATCAAAAGCAAAGAGCCCGAGATATGCGTTGATGACCTCCGCACAATCCTGGAAATCTTGCGCAAAGCCAACTTAATGCTCAATCTGAAGAAGTTTACCTTCCTTATGGAAACAGGGAAGTTCTTGGGGTGCTTGGTGTCGAAGGATGGACTCAAAGCAAGCCCCTCAAAAGTTCAAGTTGTGCATGATATGGCCATACCTCGGTCGGTCCATGATGTACAAAAGCTGACGGGTTGCCTAGCCGCACTAAGCAGATTCTTATCACAAGTAGCAGAAAAGCAACTACCGTTCTTCAAGATACTTAAAAAAGCTTTGAGCTTCGAGTGGGGTGAAGATCAAACGAAGGCTTTTGAAGAGTTGAAGCGGTATTTAATAGACCTCCCAATGCTCGCAGCTCCTACCTCGGGGGAAAAGTCTCTTCCTTTACCTCGCTGCATCGGAGGAAACAATCAGTGCTGTGCTCGTAAAAGGGGAAGGACGCCAGTAAAGGCCGGTGTACTTCATTAGCTGAGCTCTCAAAGGCGCGGAGACGAGGTACCAACCATTAGAAAAGGTCGCGCTAGCACTGGTCAATGCCGCGCAAAGACTCCGACAATACTTCCAAGCCCACACAATACAAGTCCTCACCGATCTTCCACTCCGGCAAGTCCTCACTAAGCCGTAAGCATCTGGAAGAATAGCAAAGTGGGCCATTGAGCTCGGAGAGCATTCTCTAGAATTCCTTCCCAGAAAGTCAATCAAAGCCCAAGCCCTTGCGGATTTCTTGGTAGAACCTCAGCTCAGAGAAGCACCACCACCACAACCACTCCCAACCAAGGTTAAGGAGAATATCGAAATTGAGCCAGCCGACTGCTGGGCGGGATATGTCGACGGAGCATCAGGAAAATCAAGAAGCGGGGCAGGAATACTACTAGTCGCCCCAGATGGTTACGAGGTAACACACTCACTTCGTTTCACCTTTCCTACGACTAACAATGAATGCGAGTATGAAGCTCTGATTTCCGGGCTGCGCTTTGCTCATGCCCTTCAAGTTCGGAGTATAAAAATTCACAGCGACTCACAAGTAGTAGTGGGACACATGTTGGGAACGAGTGAGGCAAAAGGTGACAAGATGAAGAAATATTTGGAAAAGGCTCAACAGTGGAAGCAGAAATTCTCATATTTCAAAATAATGTGAATCCCCCGATCTGAAAATAGCCGAGCAGATGCGTTGAGCAAAGGAGGTCTGGGGAAAAGTTCAATCCCGGTCGAAGAAATCAGCCATCGAAGTATTGAAGAAGCCGAGGTCCAGTCCCTCTCCGAAGAACCAAGTTGGATGACACCCATCCTTTCGTACCTGCTAGATGGAAGCCTGCCCGAAGATAGAACAGAAGCGCAGAAAGTCATGTGCCGAGCAACCAAATACGAGCACCAGCAATGAATCATGTACAAGAAGGCTTATCTCCAACCACTGCTACGTTGTGTTGGACCCAAGGAAGCAGAATACGTATTGAGGGAGGTGCATGACGGTTCTTATGGCAGCCACATCGGAGCTCGGGCTTTGGCGAAAAAGGTACTAAGATGGGGTTATTATTGGCCCTCCATGGTCAACGATGCTACGCAACTGGTAAAGACCTGTGAAAAATGTCAGATCCATAGCAATGTGCCGAGGTTACCCCAGACCGAGCTTACCACCATGCAAAGTCCTTGGCCATTTATGCAATGAGGCATCGACATAGTGGGCCCATTTGAGCGAGCTCCAGGTCAGCTGAAGTTTCTCATCGTAGACGTGGATTACTTCACCAAGTGGGTAGAGGCAGAACCCGTGGCGACAATCACTAGTCACAAGACCCGAACCTTTGTGTGGAAATACATCATCTGTCGCTTCAGGATACCCAAAGTCTTAATCTCGGACAACGGCACGCAGTTCGCAGATAAAGGATTCCAAAGCTGGTGTGAAGAGCTCGGAATCCAGCAAAGGTTCACATCAGTAGCATACCCGCAGGCAAACGGACAAACCGAGGTGACCAACCGAACACTACTAAAGGGAATTAAAAAGAGCCTCGACCGAGCCAAGGGGAAATGGGCAGAGAACCTACCGCAAGTCCTATGGTCGTATCGAACGACACCTCACACAGCAACAGGAGAAACACCCTACAGTCTGGTTTACGGGGCGGAAGCGGTCATCCCGGTCGAGATCGGATTACCAAGCCCAAGAACAGCCAACTTCAATGAAGAGAAAAACGATGAAAATCTCCGAGCAGAACTCGACCTGCAAGAGGAACGAAGGGAACAAGCCTTCATTAGAGAAGCTCGGTATAAGCAACAAGTAGCTCGGTACCACAACTGACGTGTGAAGGTCCGGGAGTTCAAAGTTGGCGACCTCGTCCTCAGGAACAATGAGACGAGCAGAGCAGAGAAGCTCGGCAAACTTGAACCAACATGGGAGGGGCCTTACCAAGTCACAGAAGTCTACGGCAAAGGCGCATACAAGCTAGCTAGGATGACTGGTGAGCCCTTACCCCGGACTTGGCATATTTCAAATTTAAAGAAGTACTTTGTATGAATGGGAAGGTCTTGCATAAGTCCATATGTCTGTCCTTTTAACATCTTTTTCTTTAAATATTGAAATGAAATGAAATTTTTATGTTTTATTTTTATGTCTGCACGCATCGTGTCATTCCCATTTATGCTATAAGTCTTTGTTACTTTTTTTTTCACAAAGGCTGGCCCCCTTTGTGATAACGAGCAAAAGAGCGGCAAAAACCTTTCTAAAGGTATACATCCCTCAAGCTCGGTAAAACCTGAAATAAGGGAAAAAAGAGAATATCCCAAGGGATAATAATTTTCCTTTAAAAGGTTATTTATATCCTCATAAAAGGAATCATTCAACCGCGCGCAAGGAGACCGCTCCTCGCGATACAACTCGCCGAAACAGGATCACGAAGCCTCCGCCATAGCGGAGGGTCGCTCCCTCCGGCGGAAAAGCCGAGGTACTATAAGAACTTTGTAAAGTTCATAAATGGAATGATACAAAGAGAAAGCAAGAGGAGGGTACATGGTGAAATACAGCAAAAAAAAACTATGAACTACCGGTCCTACTGCCGTCGGCGGCACCGGTTTGAAGTATAGTGTCCAGTTGCTGTAAGCTCACCCGCCCACCTCGGCCGCCGCCACCACGGCCGCCACCACCTCGACCACTCCTTTGGCCACCACCTCGGCTACCACCTTGGCCACGAGGTGCAACATGAAGAACGGGAGCCGACCTGTTCCCCTGTCCTCTACCGCGGCCTCTCTCAGGCCCAGAGTACGGATCAGGAACAACAACACTACGAGGAAGTGGGGTCTCATCGAGCAGCTTCATCAAGCTCGGATAACGAACCTCATACAAGCGGTACATGTATGCATACTCCCTCAGCTCGTGGACACCAGAGCGAAAGACCTCGTTAGAAGTCCGGCCGTCTGTCCAAAAAGGCTTACACCTCTCCCAGATGGCGAACATCTTATCCTCAACCTCCTCGATGGTGAGACCGCCCTGGCTATGGATGATGTCTTCATATTCCACATTTTCGGCAGAAAGGAGCATCCGATCATGACAAATTTTCGCATGCTCAACCTCCAAGTCTTTTAGACGTTGCTGCGTGTCCTTCAAACGCTGCTGGGCGTCTACCAACCGAGCAGTCAGCTTGTCGTGCTCAACTTGGGTATCTTTCTTCCGAATCTCGGCAGCTTCCGTAGCCATGGTGAAGCATTCTTTCCAGTAGTCAGAATCTCTCTTGGCATCATCGATCTCACTAACGGCCATACTATGAGCCTCAACCCAGTGCTCAACCTCTTTCCTCAAAAGATGTAACTTATGGTATACACTCGTCAACTCGTCCACATAATACTCATGTGGATGCGAGGGGTGCTACAAACATAAAAGAAAGAAAAAAGACTATAAGGGATACAGATGATGAAAAAAGGAGTTTCATTCATAAAAAAGCAGTACACGAGGTGGGCACAACGGCCGAGGAAGTTACAAACAAAAACAAAAAATATAGAACCCTAAAGCTAGGAGGCAGGACTCATACTTCGTCATGAGGGTGCTGATGCGATACGGAAGCATCATCCAGCACTTGATTGTGAACATCAGTATGGTCGCCACCTCCGACCTCGCCAACTCCGGGGTTCTCAGTGCGCTGTTCCTCCTCCTCCTTGTCCTCATCCTCCTCCTCACCTTCCTCCTGGTCGGCGATACCAGGCTGAATCACCTCGGCAGCTGGCATGTCGCCAATCCTCGAGCACTCCAGCTCCATCACCGCGTCCTGGTCAACTGTGCAAGATCGCACGAGGTCAACCGTGATTGGAGACGGGATGGACGCGAGGTAATCCAGCAATGGCAGGGACTGGATCCTGGCCTTCACGACTCTGGCGTACGGATCCAGCTCGCCAGGCCTGTGCACGGCGAGGGTAGCAAGGGCACTCACCATCCACGAAAATTGGAGACAGGAGAAGAGTTTCTCCGTGTAAACACGGAGAACCTCGCCTTGGGCACCCACAAGCTCCTCGAGCTGGCGCCGAACTTCAGCCGCCTCAGCCCTCGCCGCCTCAGCCTCGGCTCTCGCAGCGGAGGTCTCCGCCTCACTCCTCTTCTTAGCTTGAAGAGCCAAAGAAGTCCGATGCTCGGCATCATCGACCTTTTGCCGAAGACGGGAGTTGTCGCTCTCCCTGCGAGCAACTGCCTCCTCGGCCTTCGCGAGCTTGGAAACGCCCGCCTTAGTAATGACCAATAGGCGCTCGACCAACTACAACATAAATCAGGGTGAGAAAAGAAAAAGGAAAGGAAGAAGAGAGAAGAAGAGAAAAAGAGACTAACCCCCACGGCGTCATCTTCCCAGACTGGATCCCTGGAAAGAGGAGGAAGAGTAGCCACGGGCTCAGCCCCTGCGGTAGTAAGAACGGGGTTGGTGGAAGAGATGATCTCCCGAGCAGACCTCGGCACTAGACCGGAAAGGTCAGGGATAGGAGGAGTCCTCTCCGAAGAAATAGGAGAGGAGGACACCACGGTCGTAGCCGAGGTAGTGGATTTGGACTTCTTGGAAGCAGGAGCGCCTTGAGGCGCGGAAACAGCGGGATTCCGCTTCTTTGATTTCTTCTTCTCTGCTCCCGGCGCCAACTTCTGCCACGCAGACACTACAAGCAAAGCAAACGTAAGTTACACAAATCGAAGTAAGGAGAAAAGAAAGCACGGAAACATGGCACGGATAACCGGCCTCACCCTGAGAAACCGGGGCACGGAGCCCGGCATCAGCGAGCTCCTGCTCGGTGTAGTCTCGCGAAAAGATGCCGAGCTCTTCCAGCCCGGCTTCAGCAGAACCCACGTCGTCTACGGTGACCCGGCCGACCTTACGCGTGCTCCACGGGAAATGTGGAGCCCCGGTACCCGAGCAAAAGAAAAAATCACTTTGCCACCCGGCCTGCTTGGACCCGGCGTGCTTGGACTGAGTTACGGGTTTGAATTTACGGAGAGGCGCGAAGTAATACCAAGACCGTAGCCTCTTAAACATGAAAAACCTAAAAATTGTGTCACGAGTGAAAGGGATCCATAACATATGGCACTCTACGGCTAGGGGGACTAGATGAAGAAAGACATTTGGGGTCAACTGACCCAAGGGGAGCTTCACCCGTGTCAAAAACTCAACAAAAACGGGATGAAGAGGAAGACGTAGACCCGAGGACAAGCATGCCTCGTAAATGGGAGAAAACCCGGGCGGAGGACAATCGGCGCGATCACTGGGACCGGCCGCCTGGATTTCGCAACTCTCCGGGATGTGATATTTACGGCGGAGAACAGGAAGATCTTCTTCCCCCAAAGCCAGAGGATATTCGGATACCTCCTTTATAACCTTTGTTTTCTTGGCCGGTACGACCGCCAGAGAAGAAGAGGGGGACAATGGGACCGAATCGGACTCCTCCCCACCAGTACCCTCAACCCGAGGAGAAGAAGAAGACATACTTACTTGTGAAGGTCGTGAAAAGACGAAGGAACAACGATTGGAAAACGTGCGGCCGGAAAGTTGCAGTTGCCGGAGATTCACGGGTGTCGCCGGAAAAGGAATTCTGTGTCTTATGCGAAGAAATTGAAAAAGGTGAGAAAAGTGTAAAAATGCCAAAATCCTAGTATTTATAGGGATGGCCGCGCCGTTTACACTTCCCAATAAAGTGGCGGGAATGCCAAAAGGCGCAATGATTAGGTCTCACGCGCTGGTAACAACCCCCACGCGCATGAAGCTCGGGTAAAGGCAGAACCTCGGCCCAACCTCCTCCTTACCTCGCTTGTGGGAGGGGCTCTGATAGAGTACGGCCCAACACCG
>JAOWBJ010073949.1:0-10051 GCA_028566335.1 Monarda citriodora | reverse complement strand
TTTCTCACATTATTTGCTTTTGCTATGTCTATAAAGCTATGAATGGATTTGCCCCATGATTTTATTTAGTTGTGTTTTTTGTAAATGATGCCGTAATTTTTAAGTTTTTTTTTTTAAAAAAAAATAAAGGCTTTGTTTCATATGTATTCACCTATATAATGCAACCTTTTGGATTTCTGGTGCTGATAGATTCGTTTTCTTGAATCAAGTTAGAAGTTATCTGGTTTTAAAAAAACTGTGATTTAATGTCGGAGATATCAAGAGGTTATGAGGGGTATATTTGTAATGTTATAATATATTTATTATTATTCTTAATCAGGGGCTATAAAGGAGTAATTTTGTGGCTATGTTTAAAATCACCCTTACTACATTTGTCTCATTTCATTAGGTTTTTTTTACACACAAGTCACGAAAATGAGGTCCATTAAAAAATTAAGAGAGATTAAGTAGAAAATTTAGATGTTAAATTATTATCAAAAATAATGTAGTGTGTATACTATAGCTGATGAGAGATAAAGTGAGTTATTAAAACTGATGGGATATGATAAAATTAGTAATTAAAGCTGATGAGATATGATGATGGAAGAATAATTTCTTTTCATGTATAAAAATTAAATTATTATATGGGATAAAGTAAAATGGAAATTTAGGATTGAGTACGCGGGTATTCTAGAGAGAGAGGTTTTTAATGTTTTTTAAATGCCAAACACTTGCACAGTTGCAGTAGCCGTTACTCCGGTCAGACTAATTTTTCAAATTTGAATCAAGTCCAACCCTATTCCTTACATACTTCTTCAGCTCTTCGATCCATCCATCTCTATTCTTTTACTTTTCCAGATAAAAGAAAAGAAAGAATGGTGGTAGTCGTAGTTGAATCTCCAATCTCTCAGCGCCCAAGAAAAGCGCTCCAGCCCAAGAATTCTTCGTGTTTCGAGTCGAAACAAAATGTAAAGGCAGATTGGGGCGTGGTAGATGAGAATAACAAGGAGAACTCTCAACTCCTTTTCTCCAAACCAACACCAAAACCAAAAGCGGAAGCGGAAGCAGAAGCAGAAGCAAAGAAAGAGTGTTTTCAAATCGATGCCTCTCTCGCGGAGGAGCTGAGCGTCATTCGTGAAAAGCTCGTGAGGCTGCGGATTGATAAGGAAAAGACTGATAAGATGTTGAGAGAGAGAGCAGTGATGCTGGATTCCCAGCTGAAGGTCTTCGTCGACAGAGGGATGTTGCAGAAGCAGCTCGAGATCGAAGTCGATCGCTTGTTTCGATTGAAGGAGATCAAGTTGTCCTGCACTTGCATGGTATATATTTACGTCATTAGCTGAGCTTAGCTTGTTCATTTAATCTATGGTTTAATTAATTTGATTTTATCATAATAGACCATATCACCGCTTCGCTCATTGCGTCAGAAGCAGCAAGAGAAGACGACACAGCTCGAGGCAAGTACCCTAATTCACCTATCAATCATGAAATTTTGATTTTCTATTTTTTATTTTTTTATATAATTAGGCCAGCTGCAATCGTTCTGAAAACTCGTCGCCGCGGACTCTAAATTCACGAGTAACGATGGATATTAACTAAGAAACAATCTCTCGTCTCGTCATCACCATTTCAATCTATTTTTCCTGGGAAAAAATATGAGTAAACAGTTTGATTTCAGATGTGTTCGCCTGTTTTTGTACTCAGGCATCTACAACTGCATTAGGCAGACCGAAATCTTCTCGTTTTGTACCAATATTATATTTCAGTACCAATATTATATTTTGGATTTTCCAAGGCTAAAGATATATATTTTCTTGTATACATTTTAAATCATAAATCATTAATTATGTTACGTATGGTTAATTTATTAAATGTTACATGCTTTGCTAATATTTAACATTTCATACTTACTTGTTTAAGTATGCGTTATAAAATATCTACCTCCTAATCTCACTACAATCAATTTGGGGGGGGGAAATATACTATCTCCATCCCACCCTATTATATTTGGTGTAGAATGATACAATAGTCAAGAAAGTGAAAATAAAGTGGGGATTAGGAAACCATGAGTAACAGGTGGGATGGATTTAGTATATGATTCAAGGTTGTAATATTAATGTCCACGTGTGGTGTGCATTATAACTTCATTTGTACTTGACCAACTAACATTCCCAATTTAGACTTGATGCGCTTTCTTAGATCTGTATGCTCACTCTTTTTACGCTCCTAAATTAGAATTAGAATGAGAATCACTGTGTATGTCTTTACAGTTAGCAGATTAACTAATTACAAAATATGTTGTGTACGCATTAACTTGAATCCTTGAGTCTAGACAAAACACAGGCATTGTCTTCATTAGAGAAACAGTCAAGTAGTAAAGATTCAAGCTTTATATCTTGATGTTGATGTAATATCATAGAAATAAAAGGATCAAAACCTGTTGTTGGTAGAAGAAGAAGATGACGATGATGATGATAGAAAAAGTGAGAGTTTTGGGTTGGGTTTGTGTGTTAATGTTTGGATCTTCATGTTGGGGAAGGTTTGTTGTGGAGAAGAACAATTTGAAGGTGACATCTCCAGAGGCGGTGAAAGGCGTGTATGAATGCGCAATAGGAAATTTTGGCGTTCCTCAATACGGAGGAACAATGGTTGGCTCAATATTCTACCCCAAATCCAACCAAAGGGGCTGCAAACCTTTCAAAGATGCAGACATTTCATGGAAGAATAAGCCAGGTGGCATTCCTGTCTTCCTTCTTGCGGATAGAGGAGGTAAGTCACAACACATATCCTTTCATGTCATGTATACTATAATTGTATTTGTTTTGTCTCTGCAAGAGAGGGAGAGAATGCTATAATTGTAAAATGAGATGAGTTTTTTGGCAGAATGCTATTTCACATTGAAGGCTTGGAATGCTCAGAATGCGGGCGTGGCAGCCATTCTCGTTGCAGACGACAGAGTTGAGCCTCTGATCACCATGGACACACCAGAGGATGGAGACACGCAGCCAGATTATCTACAGAACATAAGCATTCCTTCAGCACTCATAAGCAAAGGGCTAGGTGACAGGATCAAGAAAGTATTAACTAAAGGAGAAATGGTGGGCATCAATCTTGATTGGAGAGAGGCTCTCCCACACCCTGATGAACGTGTCGAGTACGAGTTTTGGACTAATAGCAACGACGAATGTGGGCCAAAGTGTCAGAGCCAGATGAATTTCGTGAGAAATTTCAAAGGGGCTGCTCAGATTCTTGAGCAGAAGGGCTACACTGAGTTCACTCCTCATTACATTACGTGGTACTGTCCTGAGGCTTTCATCATGAGCCAGCAGTGCAAATCACAGTGTATAAACCATGGGAGATATTGTGCACCTGATCCTGAGCAGGATTTTAGCAGAGGCTATGATGGTAAGGACGTCGTCATCCAAAACCTAAGGCAAGCTTGTTTCTTTAAGATTGCAAAGGAGAATGGGAAGCCATGGCAATGGTGGGACTATGTCACAGACTTTTCAATTAGGTGTCCCATGAAAGAGAAGAAGTATAACAAGGAGTGTGCAGATAGGGTGATCAAGTCACTTGGTAGGGCGAAGAAGAATCTTTCTACGGTTGAGATGAATTCTTGTTCATGATTTGATTGACTTTTGTTTGCAGGATATGATGTTAAGAAGATCGATCAGTGCATTGGAAACGTAGAGGCAGACCTAGACAACCCTGTACTTAAAGGAGAACAAGAAGCACAGGTTTAGTTTTTCTTTTCTCTGGCATTTTGGTTGAAGTTTATTATTAACGGTGGATGCAAAACTGTGCACAGATTGGAAAAGGGCCGCGAGGAGATGTTACTATTTTGCCAACTCTAGTTATAAACAATAGACAGTATAGAGGTAGCTAGCAACCACTGCCCTTTTTGCCTACAATTCATGTGTGGTTTGACTACAAGAAACTTAATTTGTGTTGTATTTAGGTAAGCTGGATAAAGCAGCAGTTCTCAAGGCCATCTGCTCGGGTTTCGAAGAGACCACTGAGCCTGCCATTTGCTTGAGCAGAGGTGAATGGACTTTTTTTTTTATTTTTTCCTTCATAGTATTCCACAGTGTAATTAACTACTAAAAATCGGGAGTTGATCATGTGTGCAGATATGGAGACAAATGAGTGTCTAGAGAACAATGGAGGATGCTGGCAGGATAATTCTGCAAACATTACTGCTTGCAGAGTAGTTTCATCTTTTCTGATCTTTTCCAACTCAGTATAATAGCACAGTGAAAGTGAATGATGGTTTATATATCTGACTATCGCGAAAAATACGTTGCAGGACACTTTTCGCGGGAGGGTGTGCCACTGCCCCGTGGTGCAAGGAGTAAAGTTCGTAGGCGATGGTTATACTCATTGTGAAGGTATCCTATTGATATAAAACTGGAATTAATAGTAGTCGTCGTGTCATGATCCGTGCACTTAACTGGTGGCGCATGTATGCAGCTTCTGGGCCATTGAGATGTGAAATAGGGAATGGGGGATGTTGGAAGCAAAGCAGACACGGTCGAACGTATTCTGCTTGCACTGTGAGTTGGGTGTGTTGTGATTTCATGAAAAAGAAGAAATGAAATGTAGTTGTTATGCTGTGTTTTAGAAGTAGAGGTAAAGAAAAGTAGTGGTGTGCATGCATGTTTGCAGGATGATCATATCTCAGGCTGCAGTTGCCCACAAGGATTCAGAGGAGATGGAGTTAGAGAGTGTGAAGGTACTATACATAATAACAATAATCATAAAGGAAATGTAGAAGATTGTTTTTTATTTGGATATATAATATATGTACATTATTCTAGACGTGGATGAATGCAAGGAAGAGTTGGCGTGCCAGTGCCCGAATTGCAAGTGCAAAAACACATGGGGAAGTTATGAGTGCAGCTGCACAAATCGTTTGCTATACATTCATGAACACGATACTTGTATTAGTAAGTCGATAAGGGGGCGTTTGGCTAAACTTATAAGCAAATTTAAGTTTACATTCGAAAGCATTTTCCAACAACTTATATGTGTAATGTACATAACGTGCAGGTAAAGAAGGTGGTAGTGGTGAAGTTAGCTGGGGTATAATGTGGGTGATCATCGTAGGGCTGTGTGTGGCAGGAGGTACTGCTTATGGTCTTTACAAATATAGGCTTCGGGTAATTAAGCTTCTTCTTCTTCTTCTTCTTCTTCTTCTTCTTCTTCAATTCCTAGATATTTACTAATAAATATGCGTGTGTGAATGAATGAACGAATGAATGAAACAGGGATACATGGACTCGGAGATAAGGGCTATCATGGCTCAGTACATGCCCTTGGACAATCAAGGGGATGTGCCTAATCACCTGCAGCAGCCTCATTCAAGCGTTTAGTTAATTACCACTATCAGTTAATTTGTACTGAAACCAATCAATCTGCACCTTGTGTTGTGTTGTGAGGTCTAATAAATTAATGCTCATCATATCATATCAGGACCGTTGATTAGCATATTCAAGGTGTTCTTTATCACATGACTCACAAAATAATAGGGCCTCAGATTATAAATTTAGTAAAAAAATATAGTTGGAAAAAAAAACTATTGCACGTATCTAAGAATATGCACTGCATCTATCTTCTTTCTTTCCACTCGTTATCTTCGCCAAAAAAGTTAAAGTTGTCCATTTTCTAATCAATCTTTTCCAATATCTTATTAATAAAATGGTTTTTATATTAATTATTCTCCATCTTCAAAATTATTGTTTTTAATTGTTTTTTATTCCTAAAAAACATTCATATTACAATATCTTAAAAAATATGAAAAAAATGGGAATAACTCATATTTTTAAACGATATGTAAAAATACATTAATATCTTGCAAGCATGCACTATCAGCAAAAGGTAACTAACGATGATATTATAAAAGTATAGTGAGCATCATAACTCTCTTTATAGACGCGATCAATGTAAAATTAGTATTTAAATGATGAATTGTTCATCGTTGACTCGAAATATTAAGAGAGAGCTGCTCAGCTGCAGACGGCGGCGGCAGAGGTGGCGGTGGAAGCAGAGAAATCCGGCAGTTGGGGCATGAAGCATGTGAAATGAGCCATGTATCTATGCATCCAACATGAAAACCATGCCCACATTTGGGCAACACCCGAACCCTCTCCCCCTCCATGAAATCCCCTAAACAAATCGGACATTCCTTGCCCGGAACGTCGGGACCCGACCCATATACTTCCACAGGGAGATGGCGCAGGGCACGCTTCTTGAGGCCAGGCGCCGCCGCCGCCGCCGGCGGGCCGCTAAATATGTTGAGGAAGCCACGACGCGCGAATGCGTTCAGTCCGAGTGTTAAAATCAATGCGCAGAGAAGGAAAGCTAATATTATCACCATGTTTGAGTCCAACTCTGAGTCATCGCCGCCGGCGTTGTTATCCGTAAGCAGCCGGCGGTGGAAATTTACCGGCTCCATTCTAATTTCTAAGGTAAAAATTTGGTCGAGAGGGAGAGAGAGAGTGTGTGCGTGTGTCTGAGTATTAATTATACAGATTACATATACATATATATAGAAGGCTTGCCTTAGTTAATCTACCTAATCCATTCAGATTCAGTTATGCATACAAATTTAAAAATCAGTTTCAGTGAAAAGATGCCATATATAACAAAGCAGGTAATATCACTTCTTGATTTATATATAATGCGTTATAATCTTGGGAGAGTGTTGGAGGTTGGAACAACTCATTTACTTATTCAAATTTTTGCTGTTTTGGTATTGAAATTTCTCCCACTACATCCAACACCGAGTATATAGATATATCCGAATTTGGTGAACTAATTAACTAATTATAGTGACGCAAATTAATTATTAAACATTTCTATAGATTGACATTGATTGATTAGTGAACTTACTTATTACACCCATTGTCATTATTTTTTTATTTTGACTTAGTAGTAATATATAGGCCGGAGATCCGGTGAATTTTTCCATTTAAGATTAAGTTTTTTTTTAATATAGGATTTAATTGTTTTTGATAAGGTATAATATTCGGGATATATTTATAATAATTTCCTTATTTATATCATTGATACGTTATTTGTAATTATTGTAGCATTATTACTAACTATGTAGTTGTTATAGCTTGAGTTATTGCTCTCTGTTAGTAATTATTTTGGTAATGGACACTATAGCTAGCTTTCTACAGATGTAGAAGAGTTTAATGGTCTCCAATAATTAATTGTGGCATGATTAAATAAAGTAGTTGAAGTAAGTAACTGCTAAAAGACTGATTTGAAAATAGAATTAGTTGATTTTTACTGTTTATTCTCTGATATTGTACGGACATGCATTTTGATTATTTCCACACTTTACAACTACGTACAAAAAAAAAAAAAGTGAAAAATTATTAAACATGAACCCGGTAGTTGAGTTATTCGAGGTAACTATGTAAAAAATGTAGGATATCAATTATATAAAAGAAAGTGAAAATTGCTTAAACATCAACTAAAAAATGGGAGTATTATACTCCATTGTCACACTTAAATTGTCCATATACGTGAGATATAAAATATTATATCCATCCTGAGATATTGCATACTATTTCCGTCTCACCCTATTATGTACTTTTTCAAGGCTATAATTGATTCTCTTTTCTTACCATTAATTGCAACCGCATATCCTTACTTTTTGATTTTTATATTAAAATCAATCATACAGAATAAAGTGGTAAGAAAATAATAATAATAATAATAAAGGTGGATAATTTAGGTCGACAGACGGGAATTATTACTGCAAATTATTGGAATAGACCATCAATTGTACGGACTAACAAAATTTGCCAACGCTGCTTCAACTCTTATACAGATCAAATAGGAGAATTCGGCTCAAAAGATTAGTTTGTTAGGAGTTAGAGTTCATTTGGTCTATATACTCCACATCAGATAGTTTCACCATCGATGTGGGACAATTGAATTCGTAACATTTGACCTCCCTTTAAGGGTCAACGTCTGTGTTCATTCGACCTCTTTTAAGGGCCAACGTCCTCGTTGGTCACGGCTGGTTCTTTGCCAGGTCACCATTATGAGTTCTCATTAATCACGATCACGTTGGTCCGGATTCTTTGTCCGGATACCATTCAGTGGGTCACCACTCCAAGTCGGCCCCAAACGTACTCGTTTGTCACGGCGAGTTCGTTGCCCGGCCACCACTCCGAGTCGTTTGGGCTCTCAATGAAAGCACCAATTGATACAGATCAAACATGAGAACTCAGCCCAAAAAACTAGTATATTATAAGAGAGAACCCATTTAGTATATGAACTCCATATCAGATAATTTTACCACTGAAATGAAATAATTAAATCCGTAGCAAACTCCCTTCTTTATATATTATATGATGTCATGAACTTAGAACCCATCTAAGTGGAAGATTCTTTGAGTTTCAGCTTAATATATTGGATCTTCACTTGATTATTTCGTTATAGTCGTCTTATTTTCATTTTCGATTTATTTATTTATTTTTTAAATTGGGTAAAAAATATTTAGCCATAATTATCTCATTCTCTTCAAAATTAATTACAATCATGTATATATTATCTCATTTTTTTAATTTTTGAGACAAGTTAACTATAAGTAACTATGGTGAGATGAAGGTAGTATGTGTCAACGTCTTGCCTATTTGCATGAGTGCGTGGCGGAATTAATATATAAAATACAATAGAAGTAGAGTAGCAGTGAATTGAAACTACGTACGTACTTATTTAGTTCATAACACATGCAGCTAAGACTTTAAATAAGGATACATTAATTAAAGAGTAATTCTGAATTAGGAAAAAAGAGATCTAGTCCTAATTAAAATACTCAATTACTCGTTGCTGCTAGCTTCTTCTCCCATCCAACTAAACTCATCACTTGATCCTGCACCCACAAAATAAAATGCATGCTTTTAGAGTCAAATGCGCGAATGAATGAATGAATGAATGAACGTGGAATAAATAAAATAAAATAAAATAAAATAAAATAAATACTTGGCACAATCAGTGGAAGGGGTGATCTTGTAGGGAATGTTGAGTCCGCATCGGGCGGGGAGTTCAGCGGCCTTGGCCAAGTCGACACCGGTGAATGCGGCGGCCGCCGATTTCAGACAGCTGCAAACGTCTTGCCGATCCGGCGTGGTGTTTGCGGCGGCGTACAGCGCTTGAACCCCATTGCAGCAACCGGCATCAAGTGCTCCCCGGTCGGTTACGTATGGGATGCACGGGTTCAGGTACGACACCACCGTCCCACACCCCATCGCCGCCGCCAGAGCCGGTAACACCACCGCCACCGCCACCACCATCCAAACTGACTTCACTACTCCACCCATTGCAAATTCTAATGATGATTAATTAATTAATCTTGCGTTTTAATTGGCTTCGCGTGCTTCTTGTACATATATATAGCTAAGAGCTAATGCAATATGTTGCTTGAATTTGTAGTTGGCAGTTGGGATGGATTAACTGTTCAATTATTCACTAATAATCAAATGTACAAAATTTAGGGATTAATCATAAATTTCAGAGACAAAAACTTCAACGAGGCATAATCCGAACCTTGCGGCCTAGTGGCAACAAGCGATGATATCAATAACTCTTTTAGTGGAGGTTCTAGATTCGATTCCTACAATCAACTTTTGACGTGTGATTAGTTGTGATATAATGGGTCCACGACTCTCTCTGTTGATTCCTAACGCCAATTTTGGCGTATGGTTAATTTTGATACAATGAATGGACTCGGGCCGAGTCCACCAGTATAAAAATAAAAAGCGGCATCCATTTATTTCCTCCAGCTATATTGTATTTGGTTGTGGACCTGATTTGCCTGGGTTGGTTGTGGGCCTGATTTGCTTGGGCCTCAATTGACCGCTTAGCTATTGAGTTTTACACAAAAATATTTTTAAAAAAATCTAGTTGTATCATTTTTTTGTACATTTAAGACTAGCGTCGTGCCCGCGCGTTGCGTCGGGAAAAATTAAATATATATTGTGTTTTTGTTGGAATGTAAAAGAATTTATTAAACAAATTAAAAATAAAAATTAGATATTAGTTTAAATAATAG
>JAOWBJ010073843.1:0-10051 GCA_028566335.1 Monarda citriodora | reverse complement strand
ATAGGGTCAGCATCGATTTTCCTCAGGTCGGTCTATTTAGCCGGGCGAGGACGGTGCTGGACCGTACTCCATCAGAGAAATCAGTTCACATTCGCTACAAATACAACAATTTGCTTCGGAAAAGCCATTGCTTAATCGATGCTAAGGCTCAAGGAGAAGTGAGGAGAGTTCTTTGATACTCACTTTAGTTTCATTCCTACCAAGCGGTCGCTTTATAAAGATGATGAAGATGAAGCGATAAGCGACTCGCTTCTTCTTGCTTAAGTAGAATTGACTGAAGTGGAGAAGGCCGCTTCACCTGCAAAGAGAAAGCAAGCGACAAAGAAGCAAGTCAAACGGAGGAAGGAGCCGGTTATTGTTGATGAGCCGGAGGAGGAAATGGAAGTCGAGGTCGATACTCCGCTTGTAAAGAGGCAGAAAAGTTTGATAGTGAAGGAGCCAGTCATTGAGATTGCACCGCTTCAAGCTGTTGTTTCAAGTGAATCAGAAGCTAGTGATTCGAAGGAAAGCAGATCTAAGTCTATCAGTTTCCCTTTAACTGAAAGTGAGTCAGAGTATGAAGGTGAAAAGGAAGTAGCTGAGTCTGAAGAAGTTGTAGAATCAGAAGAGAATGAAGAGGTTGTTAAGTCGGAGAAGGAAGAATAGGAGGAAAAGAAGCAAGAGAAGGAGGAAGTAGTAGTAGAAGAGGTTGTTAGAGAAGAAGAAAGGGAGGAAATGTTGAATGTAAGCGGAGAAATTCCAAGCGGAGCGAAGACAGAAGTTGGAGTGAATTCCAGATCGCTTGGAGATACAGTAGCAGAGTTCGCTCGGGATATGTCTGATCTGGACATTCCTGCTTTGGAAAAGTCCGCTCTGGATGAGATAGCTCAAGAGTCGTCTGCCTTCATCTCTCAAGCTGTTGATAAGGGAAAAGTAATCATGCAAGATCCACTTGAAGGAGAAAGAGAAGAGGGGGGAGAAGATGACTATATGTCCTTTCTTGAAGGCGAAGAAGAGCTAGATTTTAGGATGTTGCCCGACGATGATGACGAGGAGTTTCCCACCGCTTCCACTGGTGGTGCAGGTCCAGTGACCTTGCAAACTCTGGAGAAGAGAGCAATCACTGCTGAAATACTCAAATATTTCTCCAAGATAGAAGAACTCCCAAAGGATTTGAAGGAAGATTTTTCAGACTTGCTGGAGTATGCAAGGATTCGAGGGACGGAGTTCTTTCGGATTTTTGTTGCTGAGGATGGTGTGACAAGAGAAGTAATGACGGAGGCCGAGGCTAAGATTCTCTCAAAATTCGGATTCTCTGGTTTCCATCAACTTGTAGATAAAGGTGAGACATGACAGAAGATGGAGGAAGCGTTGATGCTCACCTATTCGAATATTAGAAGCATGGTGCCCACTCGAGTGCCAAGCTTGCCTGAGCGGCTCAAAATCACTCAAGAATCGATATTCGCTTAGCATGTTGGTGATGCAAGGATCAGAGAGCTTGTTGTTGAGAACAAGTCTCTGAAGGAGAAATTGGAGGAAGCAGAGAAAAATATTGCAGCAAGGCTTAAAGTGTTGGAAAGTTCCTGTCAAGCGCTGAATGATCAGCTCGCAAAGGCCGCCGAAATTCAAAATTCGCTCAAGGAGGAGCTGTCCAAGTCTAGCAATGAATTAGCTTTGCAGAGATCATTTGCTGCAGCAAGCAAAGAAGAGAAGAGAAAGTTGTTTGAGGAGAAAGAGAATTTACAAGCGGCTAAGGAGTTAGCGCTAGAGGAAAAAGAGAGGTTGTTGAAGGATCATGAAGTGTTGAAGGCGGATATAGAGAGGTTGATTGCTGAAGGAGAAAATGTGCTCGCTCTTGCTAAAGATGAGATTTCAATTCAAGATGAAGGGGCTTCGGATGCCCAGATTAAAGAAGCAGTTGAGCAGAGCCTAAAACTTAGCCCCTACATAAAATCCATTTTGAGCGAGACGCTTAAAGTCCAAGTGCCTCACTTCGCTCACGGAGTCATGGGTCACATGTTACAAAGGATGGAAAAGGGTGTGAAGGAGGTTGTTAGGAGAGACATAATAGAGCGTGCTGGAGCTGGACTCTCTCGCGGTCCCGACAACAAGAGGAAACGAGTGAAGAAGTCGCTCAAGGTTGCTCCCCAAGAGAAAGAAAAGAGAATTTCAATCAATGAGCCGGTGCAACCCGAGCGGAGCAGTGCTGTGAAGACCACTCAAGCCAAAATTGTCCAGTCCGCTCAAGAACCGAACATCGCTATCCAATCTGCTCTGGATTCTGCTGCTTTGGATTAGGCCGCTTCGAATGATGATGAAGATGCTGCTCTCGATGCCGGTCTGTATGAGGCTATTTTTGATGCTGTGTTGGATGAGCCGGCTGCTGAAGTTGCTCAGGAGAAGCAAGCGGAAGAGCCCACTAAAAAGAAGCATGTGAAGAGGAAGTTGGAGTTGAAGCAGGACGAACATGCTAGCAAGAGAGCTAAGTGGAAAGCCGCTCAAGAGTCTAAAGCTAAAGCGTTAAGAGCTAATATGAAGAAGGAGGTTGAAGGAGATTTCCGAGCGAGGGTTAGGATCTACTTTAAAGAATCATGCATCCGCTATGTTCCTCAGAATCAATCAGCGAGAGACGTCATAGAAATATATTCTCAAGACATAGTTTCTTCAAAGATGGTTATGGAGACTGTTGAAAATCAGAAAGATGAAGATGCCAAAGATTTTGTGTGCCAAGTAATCGGTGAGATAAGTCCGAAACTTTCAAGTGATGAGATCAGGAAGTTTTATCCGGAGATCAAGAAGAGGATCTTCCGTCGCTCTGCAAAGGAGACCAATCAGTTTTTGGATGCACACTTTATCAAGGAAGTACGTGAGTACGTCCCGGATAGGAGTGTGGACGAGTGGAAGAAGGCGGAGGTTCGCTTCTAGAAGATGCACTATTATTGGGGGATCTACAGAACTGGATGTCCGCAGGTCGCTTTCGTGGACCTTATGAGGAAGTACTACAAAATGCTTTGGACTTCAATTCTTAATTAGCCTGTAGATGCGTTGATGAGAGAAGCGGATTCTAGAGCCGCCCTATGTTATAGGAAGCGTGACAGTGGATAGGCAGAAGATTAAGGGAGAATACGTCTGGGTGGTGAACACAAAGGAGATTTCGAAGAATGAAACAACTTGCACCCAGACTCGGTTCAATTTCTATGTTGCCTACGACCTCAACCCGCATGGAAGAGATTATTAGTTGCTTAAGTTCAAAATCTTTGTAATCTCTTTCCACTTTTGATATCGCTTTTGATATCGTTTGTAATAAAATCAATAAATAAAAAAGCAGTTCGGGCTGGTGGGTGGAGCCAGCGGGCGCGGTGCTAAGGCCAGCGGTGGCTGGCCCTTGCGGTCAGCTGCTCCGGTTTTGCTTCCTTCTTTTCTTCCTTCTTATCTTCCCTCTTCACTCTTTCTTCACATCTCTTCACTTCTTGACCCAAAATGCAATTAATTCACCAATTGTCCTACAAGACAAAAATACGAAAAACACACATAAATGAACAAAAACACATAAAAACACGACTCACACAATATAAAATACTAAGGTAAAATAGACACAAAAATCACATAAACAAATCCCCAACACTTGAATCTTTGCTTGTCCTCAAGCAAACTATTTAATTAACACATGACAACAATCAAATCATTCCTCAAACCATGAAGTTCATCCTTTCAAACCACATACCCTAATTGTGCTTTTTGAATTCATCAATGCCTCATAGCAAAAGTTTTCGACAACATTTTAGAACACTAAATTTCAAATCAAGCCAAATAATCGCAAGTCAATCACTTTCTCAACTTAAAATTCAATCTTTCAGGTATCTTGACTCTTGACCTCACAAGATAAAGTGTATCACTCAACACTCAATTTTAAGAATAGGGTCACACTCATCGAAATCATAACATGCATCACTATAACCATATGCTTGCCTTATGACTCAAGTTTCATCCACTAAAATGTTTGCACAACTAGAATCAAAAAGGTCTTTATAAAGCTTGTAATGTAGGGACATTGGTTTAGGTAGGGAGATTTAGGCTAAGTGACTAAAAATTCTTATTTTGAACTCATTCACTCATTCTTTTCCTTCACAATTCTTCTCCTTTCACCTATTCCATCCCTTTTTCTTATGGGAAGCTCTAGTCATAATATTGGAGAACAAAATCCCAAATGCCTTTTTTTTTTCCTTTTTTTTTTTCTTTTCTTTCTTTTTCTTTTTCTTTTCTCTTTTCTCTTTTTTTTATAAGGCAAAAGGTTCTAGGCAAATACACTCCAAAGACTAGTATCGTCTTTAACCATTCACTTTAATTTTTCTCAATTCAAAACGGTTCCCTTAACAAACCTTCACCCCCTATCATCCAGTTTAAGAAAGAAAGGCTCAAAGGGGGACAACAATGGTGATGTGAAAATCGGGTTAGTATATAGGGAAAATGGCTAAGAAATATGGCCTAAGATCATATCCTAATTGTGCAAACTAGTGGCATATCATTCAAAAGTATCAAGGCAAGACAAGTAAATGCATGCATGAGCAAAACTCTCAAGAAAGAAAATCAACTATGTAAGATGCATAGTTTTAAGGCTCAGTTCGCACAAGGTTTTGCCTAAAGTCTAGATACCCAAAATCAATCATTCAAGTCAATCAAGATGATATGACTTACGCATGTTTGTCCTAACATGAAATTTCAAAACAAATCATTTGCAACTATCATTGGCATTTCATTCAAAAAGGCACAATTATTCAACTAATCCAAACCACAAACCAACTTCATAATCAAGGAACAATTTTCATGTGGCATAGTTAATCAAATAGATACTCAAAACAAGAAAAATCAAGTAGGATTTTTAAGGATTTGCACACAACTATCAAAACAAATACTAAGAAAAACATGAAAACATGCTTATCCCCCTCACACTTAAAGCAAACAATGTCCTCATTGTTTCAAAGTGTAAGTAAAAGGGATAAGATGGAACCGAAAAAGACGACACACAAAAGCCGGCGAAGAATGTTGAGTTCTTCGAGAAGTCCCCAAACTCGCAACCTACAAAACAAACACGAACACAAAAATAAGCATAATACCTACGAGAATAAAGAAACAAAAATAAAACAAAAACACAAACACAAACGCACACAAAAGAAAAACAAGGAGAAAGTGGTGAACTACTTATCATCATCATCGCCGGGGTCATCAAAGGCGTCCTCGTCGCCTTCGGCCTCATCATCATCGAACTCTCCGCCCTCCTCCTCGTCATCCTCGGGGGCTTCCTCCTCATTTGGATTCCCGTTCCAGCGATTCCATTCACGTTCGAGCCCTTCCAAGCGGTGATCCACGGAGCCGAGACGGGTGTCCAAGGCGCCCATCGAAGTGGTCAAGGCATCGACCGAGCGACCCATGGTGTTGAATGTCTTGCAAAGGCCGGTGAACTGAGTGTGGAACGTTTGAAACTGGGAGAAGAACTGCTGTTGGTAGTCGAGGGAGTATTGAGGTGCTCCCGAGTGCAGGTTGTGGTGATACTGCCACAAAGGAGGTGGAACTGAAGGGTCTTGAGCCTTCTCGGGCAGATTCAAGAGGGAAAGGAGAGCAAAAGGCTTCTTTAAGAGTTTGGTCCAACGCGCCCGCGGGACAACGAGAGAGTCGAGGATTGGTGGGCATGGTCTTGGCGTGCTTGATGCCCTTGCCTTTGTCTCACCCATTGTTAGCAAGAAAATAGTAGAAAGAGTAAGAGAGAAGGAAGAAATACCGAAAAGAGTCGGCCCAACCGGCGCTGGAGAATGGAAAATGCACTGGACTGCGCAAGAGGGCCGACCAGCGCGGGGGTGGCTCCAACGGGCACTGGCTCGGTCGTGGACGAAGGGAGACAGCGGGCGGCTGCAGCGCCGACGGTGGAGTAGAGCGACGGACGGCGGCGGAACAGCGGCAGAACGACGGCGGAATTGAAGTTGGAGGAGAGGAGAGGGCTCTGCAAGGGAAGAGAGAGATTTTAGGGTTTGACGGAGGCGGAGGCGGAAATACCAAATTGGGGGTGAATCCCCGTATTTAAAGCACAAGGACAGCGGGCGCTGGCTTTCTCCCCACGAGCGCTGGGTCCAGCGCGCAGAAGCTGATTATGCGTTGCTCCCAGCGGGCACGGGACCCTCCAGCGGGCTTGGGGGTCTGTCCGCCAGTTCCTCCCGTTCTGGCATCCCCAACGGGTGCTGGCCACCCAGCAGGCACTGGGTGGTGAGTTCAGCCAGTACGGATCGCGCTTCCTACGAACGAAAAACAGAAAATTAAATTAAACAATCGAAAAGAAAAAATTGACGAAAGGAAATTGTTTTTATGGATTTTATAAAATGATGGGTTGCCTCCCATTCAGCGCTTGTTTAACGTAGCTCGACGCCTATTTCTTCAAGATGTTAGAATGAGGGCCGGAACGGAATTTGTCGGCTCGGCCACTTCAGCATGATTTCTTGGTGCCTCCAACTTGATTGTTCTTCCATTTGCTCCATTTGACATTTCTCTTGGTGCTAGCAGAATTTGAACGAGGGCAAACATCCCCATCGTCGTGGCCACATCCTTCGTAAAATTTTTTCGTGGAGTTCCAAACAGTGTGTGAGCTTCATTAGTGTCGAAGGATCCACGGGGCCCATGTGTGCTTGCTTGCCCGTCAAATTCTCCTCACATCGAATGCGCAACTCCGGCCTTTCAACTTCTTCCAATTTCTCATCTCTTGTTGCGTTATCTCCCACAAGCTCCGTATCCTGCACAACAAATTCCTCAGCCAAGGCTTTAATCGTGTCATTTGATGAACAATGCACAAGTGAATCACTCGCATGCACAAAATTCTCATGCAACATGGGAATTGACACACTTTCTCCTAACACGGTCATTTTAATCATGCTATTTTTCACATCAATGATAGTGTTAGTAGTGGCCATGAAACCTCTACCCAATATGAGATTGGGGTTTTGCACTTCTCCTACATCCAAAATCACAAAATCTAAGGGTACAAAGAAAGTCCCTATGTGGACAAGAATGTCCTCTACCATTCCCATAGACTGTTTAACAGAATTATCCGCAAACTGCAAACACATGGTAGTAGGAACTAATTCTAATCCTAGATTTTGAAAAACAAAGTAGGGCATGAGATTTATTTCTGACCCCAAGTCTAGCATACCAGAATATGTTACTCCATTCCCGAAAGCAAGGTTGATATTAAAGCTACCTGGATCGTTTTGCTTAACTGGGAAAGGACGATGCACCAAAGAGTTCTCAAACTTCACCTCCTCTTCAGAGCTTTCACCAATGGACTCCTTCGTCTCGGGGGCCAAATCATTGCACATCTTGGCGTGAGGCGGGACGTATGGGTTTGCTGCTTTGTGGAGCGGAGGAATTGCATCGGAGGGTCGAGTTTCCACGTGTTGGGGGCCAACCGGCGCGGGGCGCCAGCCACCGTTGGCTTTGCGGTGCAGTGGGCTGCGGGCGAGGGTACCCAACGCCTGTTAGGTCGCCAACAGGCGCTGGGAACGAAAGGTTGCCCGGCTGTGAGGGTGTCCAGCGGGCGCTGGAAGGCCCATGACCGCTGGCTAGCTCCGGCAGTTCTCCAAACTTTTGCTCCTCCGTCTCGTACTCTCTCTGTTCGCTACCTTGCAGCACTGAAATCGCCTTGACTTGATGAAGTTGCATGCCCTGCCCTGGAACCTTCCCGGATTTCCTTTCTTGCGTGAGTTGATTCAGTGTTCCCGAGATTTGGCCCAATTGGTTCTCAAGTCTTTTGTTGGTTGCTTCGTGGTTCTCGAGCTGTCATTTCGTTTGCTGCACAAATAAAGCATATTCATCAGGTATGTTAGAAGTTTCATTCTTAGGTGGAGGAGGAAGTAGAAGTATAGGTTGAGAAGCCTGTGGATGAGGTTGTTGAAACTGGTGGCCTCTTGAGTCGTATGCTCCCGAGTGTGGTTGCTGATTGTAGGACATGGATGGCTGTGGCTGATAAAACTGGGCCTGTGGCGGAGGATAGTAGGCCTGCTGTTGATAGAGCGGTTGTGGATTCGGATACCGAGGAGCGAACTGTTGATTTGGGCGTCGATTTTGGAAGTTGTTGTTCGACCCCTGTCCTTGGAAGCTACGTCCTCCATATCCTTGCGCGGGTGCTTACGGTGGTGCAAATCCTTGCGCAGCATACGCCTCCGCACCGCCCTCATATGTCATCTCCGCCATCCGTGGGCAGAAATCCACGGGATGCCCTATGTCTCCACATATACCACAGTGTTCTTGTTCATACTCAGGTTGAGGAGCAGGAGTCGCTTGGGCCATCTTTAGTTCTTGAAGCTCTCTCATCATCTCAGCCAATTGTTTTTGCAAATCCGAGCCAGTGTTCACCTCATTGGCCTGCACTTTCCTAGGTCTCGACGACTTCTGCAGCGAACTAGAAGCGAGTGTCTCGAAAATCTCTCTAAGCTCATCCGCGGTCTTCTTAGCTATGTTCCCTCCCGCAGTGCTATCCACCATGAATTGACAAGTCTGGATCAGGCCATCGTAGAAGAATTGCTAAAGCATCTCGTTGGCCAGCTGATGGTGGGGGCACTGCTGGAGAAGCTCCTGAAATCTCTCCCAAGCCTCGTGGAAGGGCTCGTCTGCAGCTTGAATGAAATTCATGATCTTGACCCTAATCTCCCGAGTCTTCTTGTTGGGGTAGTACTTCTGCATGAACTTCTCGCAGATCTACTTCCATGTGGAGAGTGAGTTAGCAGACAGGGACATGTACCACCTCTTCGCCCGATCCTTCAGAGTGAGCGGGAAACACTTCATCTTCAGCTGATCTTCCGTGATAGTGCCCAGCGGGAAACTCTGAATGGTGGAGCAGTACTCTCGGATGAAGGTGAGAGCATCCTCGTTTGTCATCCCGTGGTAGAAAGGCAGCAGCGTCTGATACTGAGGCTTCAGTTCATGATTCCGGACAACAGCCTCCAGAACGATTGCAGACGTGGTGGACCCAAAAGTACGCTTAGCGAAATCTCCCATGCGTGTCATCTCTTCTATGAACAAATATCTCAGACCGAGGTCTTCGATACTATCATCCCAGCTCGCGGCTCGAATAACCTTCTTCCGATGGATGTTTCTGATCAACGGTGCTAGGGGCCTCTTGAGACTTCGGCGTCCTAGCATGCACAACCAAGAAAAGCGGGAGAGTGAAGAAACAGTAGAAGAAGAGGGAGAAAATAAACAACTAAAAACTAAGAACAATAAAACAACTAACTAAAGAAAACATTTTTTTTTTAATAAAACTCTACACAATCAATTCCTAAGACCTTCCCCGGCAACGGCGCCAAAATTTGTTTCACCTAACCGTGCTCCCAATAGAAAGAGATCTACAGTAGCAAGTAGTAAGGTAACCCAATGTCGAATCTCAAAGGAAAGTCCTATAGGGAATTAACTATGTAGAAACACACACTACAGAAATTAAACACCCTAAAACTAAACACAAGAATTTAAGAGGAATTTTCTAAGTCCTACGAAAGCAGTAAAATAAAACAGTAAAGAAAGCAGTAAATATAATCTAGAGAAAGCAAGTAAAACTACCTAGGCATGGAAAATAAATGAAAGCAATAAATCCTAAAATTAAGAAAACAATAAACGAAACAAAAAAAGACATGGAGAGTAAACCTAAATCTAAGAATCAAACGCAAGTAAAGAAAATAAATCTAACCTAGAATCAAAGCAAGAACCAAAGCAATAAATCTAACCTAGACTTGGAATTTAAATAAACTAAAAACCGAAAGCGATAAAAACGAATAATCGAAAGCTAAACCTAAACAAAGCAATAAAGAAAGCAATAATCTAAACTAGGAACTCAAGAGAATCAAGAAAACAAATAAAAGCAATGAACAAGAACAAGAACGAAAGCAAGAATTAAGAACGAAAAACCCGATTGTATTGAACATCAAGTCTTGAATCTCCAAAAGCTCCAAAGCAATAAAATAAAGCTAAAATTATGAAAAACTGAGTAAAAGTCGTGTATGAAGGTGTGCTAGGGTTTACAAAGTCATTCCATATATAT
>JAOWBJ010073734.1:0-10053 GCA_028566335.1 Monarda citriodora | reverse complement strand
GCTTCAATGTGAATAAAATTCGCACATAATTTTATTGTTATTTATTTATAAATTTAATAATTTTAATAATGTATTTTAAGATAGCAATATAAACAACAAAATTTTCAAAACTTTTATGTTAAAAGTGAAAAAAACGAAGAAGTCGGCGATGAAGGCGGAGTAACGTATATAATGGACCTGTGAAATGTGCGCATGATGCAGACTAAACAGAATAATTCATTCCAAATGATTAATTTGTTAGGGGAGAGAGCTCATTTAATCTATGTATCACATACTAGTTATCTCCATAATTGATGTGAGATAATTGAGTCCGTAACTGTGTGTGATTACCTAAGCGTTCCTCCGTCGGATTTCCAATTCAATATGAATAAAAAACTGCGTATATTAATGTAAGAAGAAGATCAACAATGGGAGCAACGAGTATCCAATATGCCTAGGTTGAAGAAATGCCTAAATTTCACAAATCATGGTACAATGAATCCATCATAGATTTTCCTTTTCTCCACATTTGACACTATGTTCTTTATATATCAAGAATAAAGGGGGACAACTTCCAACCGTCTCGGCCACGTGTGCGTTCCAAATTTCATATAATAATGAATGTCTAATAAATTTGAAGTTTGATGTAAATCCATATTTTGAGTTGTAATGTTTTTTTTTATAACGGTAGATGTAGGCTTGTAGTGGGTGTATAATACCGGATTCGGACTAGATCCGTTTAATATCCGTTCAGTTTGGATTCAGGTCATGTCCGATCATATTCATATGTGTAACGGGTTAAATTGGACAAAGTCCGATCCTATCTTTTCGGATCCGGGTAGGACCCGACCTTTTTTTGCATTTGTACAATGTTTTAATATTACTTTTGATGGGATATAGACCGGAATCCCTCGAGCCCAATGGAAAAGGCCCATTTAATTCGGCCCATAAACAGCACAAGCTCGAGAGAACCGGTCCAACCCATTGCATTCTGGTAACAAATGCAGTTCGGTAGTGCACTCCGGTTCATAGCCCTCAAACTGAATCCAACTCCCAATGACTGCACTCCAGTACAAGAGACTCACTCCGGCGGTTCACTCCGGCTTGGAGCAGTCATAGACTTGTAACTTTTCTGCCAATGCACAATCCGCAGTCATAAGCGGTTATGTACATGCAGTTACACGCATGCATACACCCCACTACCCACGTTCTATTCAACTGCCGGTAACTGCTTTGAAGCAGTTATTCACCACCTTACTGGGCCTGCGAGCCCAAACTCATTACTTTCGTGTATAAATAGCACATAGCTCGAATAGAGAAGGGTGAGAATCTCTCATTTGTAATCTGCACTCTCAAAGCAATACACAATCTAAACTGTTTTCCTCCTGTGGACGTAGATTTACTCAGTAAATCAAACCACGTAATTCTTGTGTTCTTTATTTATTGTCGTTTTATATCCTCTACGAAAATCCGGAATCGATCACTGGCACCGTCTGTGGGAAACGAAATTTTGTGATCTATGAATTTTCTGCTGCTGATACGAGATGCCAACAAGAACATACAATACTCGCAACCGCAACCGCAACGTACATGATGGAGTCGGTCCCAGTCATAGAGCAGGGAAGGAACCTGTTCATTACAGGAATCCCACTCCCAGCTCTAGAGAAGACAGGACCAATCCAACGCAGAGTCACCGAACATAACCATATGAGCAGCCCAACCTTGATAAGTCTGTCAAACGGTTCTTAGACGAGAAGCAGGACGAATTCCTTAAATTCTTGAGAAGGGGTCGCAATCCACCCCACAACCTTACAGAGGAGACAGCAGACTCCTTTCACTATTCGCGGCATGAAAGCCACCGGACTAACCCACCACCAAATTCATCCCGCCATAGGAGTATGCAGCCTTCCCGCCATAGAAGTCAGCATTACGAACATCACGCACCTCCACGAGTTCAAAATACGGGGTTCGGAGTGTACAAGGCACTCTGAACTCCCTTCTCGGATGACATAGTATGAACTCCCCTTCCTGACAATTACAAGGTCCCTCCACTGTCTTACGACGGTCTACTGGACCCTCACGACTTCCTTGGTTGGTACCAATACAACATGGCCAACCAGCGCCTCAATGAGGTGCACATGTGCAAATTGTTCAATGAATTGCTCATCGGGAACGCAAGGAGATGGTTTGATAGGCTTCCCCGTGGCAGTATCAGATCATATGGAGACTTGATGAACGCCTTCCACAAAATGTTATTCCAAAAGGCCAAAGCCAGGGCTACTTCGGCGCAGATACTTTCAATCTGTCAAGGTCGCGACGAGAAGATCAGCGACTTCATGACAAGGTTTAATCAGGAATGCCTCCAAGTAGATGATGTCAATGATCTACTTGTGATCTCAGCATTCCAGAATGGAATTTTGCCAGGAGCTCTTTACAAAGAGCTCGTGAAAAGCAATCCGCAAACCACCCAAGAAATGTGGGACATTGCGGATCAGTTCGCCGTGCTGATGAGGCGGCCGAAGAAAGAGGACCTTGGAAAGTTCAGTCCGGGGTGATAAGAAAAAGAATGATGATAGCGGCGACCAGGGGCGCCCTTCCCGGAGTGATTTTGACAGAATCCAAAGGACACCGGTACAGTCCAGATTGGGACATCGTCCTCATCCGGAGAAGTCCCAGCCTCAATACGCGCCATTGACTAAGTCAATGGTAGAAATTTTTGAACTCCACCAGGCGATGTTTGAAAAACCGAAGCCAATGACCAAGTCGGCAGCACGCTGAAGTCAAGATAAATACTACTTCTTCCACGAAGACCATGGTCATGACACGGAGGAATGCCATAACTTGGCTGCTAACATCGATGCTCTCGTGAAAGCGGGAGCATTGAAAAAATATCAAGACCGGCGATAGCTAGCCGGAAAGAAAAGGCAGGGGAAGACACATTGCGCTCCCCCTAATGATAAGAAACAAACACAACAAGATCCCGAGGGGGACGATGACGAACTCCATTATGATGGAGTGATCCAGACGATTGACGCTCTTCCAGCCGGGAAGACGAAGTCATCACTAAAGGTGGAGAGTCAGAGCTCAAACTGAAAAGAGTCGACTCATAACGCCTAAAGAAGAACAAAGTCATTACCTTCTCCGATGCGGATTCGGTGCCGGCCATCTTGCTGTACCAAGATACCATCGTCATCCAAGCCGGAGTGGCGAACAAGCTCATCCACAGAGTGTTTGTGGACACCGGCGCATCAGTCAGCATTCTTTTTAAAGAATGCTTCGACGAGCTAGAAATTGATCCAGCTCGCCTGAATCCGGCCCCACTCCCCCTAAAAAGCTTTGCGCAAGAGGACACTTTTTCCGGAGGGAGTGATCAGCCTTCCCATTACTGTAGGGAAGGCCCCCACCAGTTCCACTATGGTGATCGAGTTTTTCGTAGTAAAAGCTCGATCTCCATACAATATCATCCTCGGGAGGGACTGGCTCAACGCAGTCCGAGCGATATGTTCAACATACCATCTAATGGTCAAAATCCCTACTAAGGGGGGTAGCATCCATCCGAGGAGACCAAAAGAGAGCGAAGGAATGTATGCAAATTGCTCTCAAAAATGTCGAACCGTCAGTTCGGCATTATCAAGCATAGCAATCACAATAGCCTGAGGAGTTGGAGGTAGACGAAGTACAGTCGAGGCCGAACTCAATGGAAGTACAACTGTACGAAGATGACCCCACCCGGACTGTCAAAATTGGCTTTGCCGGAACAACTCAATTCCGGAATCAGATAGTCCAACTCCTCATAGCTTACCGAGATGTCTTTGCATGGTCTCCACTGGATATGACGGGAGTGTCTCCGGACATAATCACACAGCGATTAAGTATTGATCCCGCAGTCCGGCTGATAAGACAAAAGCAAAGACTCTTCGCCGCGGAAAGGAATCAAGTCATTCGCGACGTAGTCCATCAGCTGCTGAATGCCGAAGTCCTCTTCGAAGTGAAGTACCCAACATGGATAGTCAATCCGGTCATGATCAAAAAAAAGGAAGGGGGTGGCGCATGTGCATATATTATACAGATCTAAACAAGCACTGTCCCAAAGACTGTTACCCACTTCTTAACATAGATAAAAAAGTCGAAGCCTTAGTACGTTTCAATATTTTTAGTTTTTTTTTTATCTGTACAAAGGTTATCACCAAGTATTAATGAATGAAGATTATGATTCAAAAATTGCTTTTATCACTGACTTCGGCATATTTTCTTACAAAAAGATGTAGTTCGGATTGAAAAACGCTGGAGCCACATATCAAAGGATGGTGGACAAACTATTTCGGCACCATATCGGCAAGATAGTTGAAGTGTACGTCGATGATATCGTCATCAAAAGCAAAAGCATTTCTGAATGCATAGACAACCTTAAAACAACTCTCGATGCACTCCGGAAGGCCAACTTCAAGCTCAATCCCCAGAAATGTACATTCTTAGTAGACTCGGGAAAGTTTCTAGGATGATGGGTATCCAAAGAAGGACTCAAGGCCAATCCGGTAAAATTCCAAGTCATCCAGAACATGGCAATGTCGAACTCAATCCATGACGTGCAGAGACAAAATAGATGTCTAGCCGCACTAAATCGTTTCCTTTCTTAACCGGCTGAAAAACAGTTATGCTTCTTCAAAATACTGAAGAAAGCTCCAAAGTTCGAGTGGGAAGAAGCACAAGAGAAAGCGTTTGAAGAGCTCAAGAGGTACCTAGCCGATCTCCCTGTGCTATCCGTACCCAAAGAAGCCGAAACCCATTCTTTGTACTTAGCAGCCTCGGACGAGACGACCAATGTGGTGCTTGTACGAGAAGATGGTCGGCGTCAACATGCCATTTACTTCATAAGCCGTGCACTAAGAGGTCCAGAGACTCGATATCATCCTTTGGATAAAATAGCTTTGGCCTTAGTGAACGCGGCAAGAAGATTGCGACCATACTTCAATGCTCACACAATATACGTCCTAACTGATCTCCCACTTCGGCAAGTTCTAACCAAGCCCGAAGCATCATGTAGAATAGCCAAATGGGCAATTGTGTTAGGAGAGCACTCCATCGAGTATCTACCCCGGAAGGCTATAAAAGGACAAGCTTTAGCTGATTTCCTAGTTGAAGCTAAATTCAATCAAATCACTCCGGTAGATACCGAAATGGAAGATAAAGTACCCGAGGTGCCCGATATAGAACCACCAAACTGCTGGACAGGATACGTGGATGGAGTATCGGGCAAAACATGAAGCGGAGCTAGTATCCTACTCGTTGCAACGGATGGGCATGAAGTGACTTACTCACTTCGGTTCAAATTTCCCACCACAAACAATGAGACGGAATACGAACTCCTTGCCGGAGTCCGATTAGCTCAAAGCCTTCACGTCAAGTCCATCAAAGTTCGCAGTGACTCACAAGTCATAGTGGGCCACATAAGGGGTACCAGTGAAGCCCGAGGAGAAAAGATGAAGAAATACCTGGAAAAAGTTCGAAATCTCCAACAAGTATTCTCATATATCCATATAACTCACATCCCTAGGGCGCAATATAGCCGAGCAGATACCCTAAGAAAACTAGCGTCTTCTCACAGTTCAAAGGTGGAGGAATTATTGCACAGAAGCATCAATGATGCAACCGAAGTGCAAATGGTGACAAACACGCTGAACTGGATGACCCACATACTGGAGTATCTGGACAAGGGACAACTACCCGAAGATAAGCTCGAGCCCAGGAAGATACTATGCAGATCACTTCGGTACGAACTTCATCAAGGAACCTTCTATAGAAAATCCTATCTATAACCCTTGTTACGGTGCATAGACCTGATGAGGCTGATTATGTCCTAAGAGAAGTCCACGAACGATCCTGCGGAAGTCATATTGGAGCCAGGACCTTAGCGAAAAAAGTAATGAGGTGGGCATATTATTGGCCAACCCTCGTCCAAGACGCAGTCTCCCTCGTAAAAAAATGTCCGAAGTGCCAGATCTATGCCAATGTTCCAAGGATGCCGCAGACCGATCTGACCACCATGTAGAGTCCATGGCCTTTCATGCAATGGGGCATAGACATCATGGGACCATTGGAAAAATCTCTGAGACAGCTGCAATTCCTAATTGTAGCAATAGACTACTTTACGAAGTGGGTCGAGGCTGAACCCTTGGCAAAAATAACAATTACAAACGCCCTCGACTTCATGTGGAAAAACATAGTATGCCGCTTTGGCATACCTCATGTTCTCGTCTCAGACAATGGAACTCGGTTCATGGACAAAAAGTTCAGAGAATGGTGCCAAGTGTTGAAGATTCAACAACGTTTCACTTCGGTCGCTCATCCTCAAGCGAATGGTCTGGCCGAAATCACAAACCGCACCATAGTAAAGGGGCTGAAAACTTGGCTGGATCGAGCTAAGGGACTTTGGGTAGAAAACATACCACAAGTCCTACGGTCGTACCGAACCACCCCAAGAACCTCAAATGGCGAAACACCGTACAACCTAGTATACGGCACGGAAGCGGTCATTCCGGTTGAAATCGGCATGCCTAGTCCTCACATGCTAAACTTCTTAACTGAAGCAAATGATGAAGGACTCCGGGCCGAACTCGACCTCGCTGAAGAGAAGAGGGAGCTTGCTTTATAAATGAGGCTCAGTACAAGCAGCAAGGAGCCCGATATTATAACCAAAGGATGAAAATGCAGCAGTTCCAAGTGGATGATCTCGTACTGAGAAATAACGAAGTGAGCTGAGCAGAGAAGCTCGGCAAACTCGAAGCCACTTGGGAAGGGCCGTATCGGGTCAGAGAAGTTCTCGGCAAAGGGTCATAAAAATTGTCTTACATGTCCGGTGAACAAATTCCCCGAACTTGGCACATTTCAAAACTCAAGAAATACAATGTATAGATGGGCAATGTCAGTTCGGTCGTCCATGTAAGTCTAGTCATATTTTAGGTCTTTTAAGTCCGGTCTTTGTGTATTTCGCTCATCTCTTTTATATATAATTTATTTACTTTTACAGTCATTTGTTTATTTTTTTTTCACTCATGCATGTGTACGAAGTCCCATTTATGTATAATACTCAATTTAATCTCAAAAGGTTGCCCCCTTTTAAGACAATAAAAGTCAAAATCTTCTATAGAAGGTATAAGGCTACATTGTCAAGGTTAATGGTAAATAAGCATTTCGTCTAAATGAAGTGTAAATACCGCAGTCACCACTTCGGTTGACTCCGTTCAAACGCGCGTAAGGAAGTCCATTCATAGCGATAAAACTCGCCTAATAAAGACAAAATCCACTTCGGTATAAAAGGTTCACTACCTTATTAAAGCAGGAGATCGTAAGTTGAATAAAAAAGAAGTTTCTAATAAGTCACAATGGCAAAATAGAAACATTTTATTCATAACAATAAAAGTATACATATATACTAATCCTCTATTACAAGATATCTATTCTAAGATGCAGGAGGGCCCTTAGGCTTACTACAGTACAACCATTTATCGGCAAAGTCTTCAGGTTTTTCAGCTTGCAAAAGAGCATCTAAGTTGAAGACTCCTCTACTAGCTCCGGCTCCTCCAGCATAACCACTTCGGGAAGTAGAGCCCACGGGTTTCTTTCCACGACCTCGAGACCGAGATGATCTACCACCTCGGCGGGCTAAATCTTCTCGGCGATCATGTTTGGTACATTCAGGTTGTCACCGGATTGCTGTGGATGTCGGATACGAAGTATCATTGAGGATTATTTCTAATTCAGGATACCGAACATAAATAATTATATATATCTCGGCAACGTGCCGGAGAGCATCAATTTCACTTCGGTATTCCTTGCTATGCAGACCATGAAGCCTCTTTATTTCGCGGCTACGTCCCCATATCTCTCTCATTTGATCTTCAACTCCGGTAATGGTTATTCCACCACTACGGCGGATGATCTCTTCGTACTCAGTATTTTCCTCATGAAGAACTTTGAATTCGGCTTTCACGCTTTTAAGAGTGGATTCGAGTTCGACAACACGAGCCAACACCTCGTCATATTTAATCTGGTCTTCTCGAGCTCGGCTTTCCGCTTCGTCTAAGGCTGAAGAGTATAGCTTCTTCCAATGCAAGATTTCTATCACCTTGGAGTTAAGAATACAAAGAAACTCTTTCAGTTCGGCATCCCAAGATAAAGGAAATGGAGCAACAGGCTACAAATGAAATAAAAAAAAAACATAAATGGATCAATTCGAGATGCAACAACAGATCTTTTTTCATTCATGAAAACAAAGTACAAACGGAGGGATGCGAGGCCGAAGTACATTGATAGAACCTAAGCTAATAAAAGAAAGAAAGTGAAGTCATACTTCAGTATTGTCACACCCAATCCTTTCATCGGTCCTCAGCACTTCGTCTTCCCCTGCCGCAGTGCGCTGATCAGCCGGATTGACTTCCGGATTCAGCCACTCGGTCTCCAGATCCTTTGCAGGATGGGGCATTTCATTCCTTGGAAAGTGGGGGATGCTCTCCTCCTCCCCCGCCTCTTCTTCTCCGTCCTCTTCGACGAAGGGTGTCGGATACACCGGACCCAATGCAGCAAGGGCCCTCTCCATCCGTGCATCACGGTCTGTACTGCACATACGGACCGCTTCGGCTGTCAGGGGCACCAAGGACACCGCCAACTCGGTGAGAAGCGACAAGGTTTGGAGGCGAGCAGCCACCTCCCTCGCGTAAAGGAGAATCATTACGTCCGCCCCCTGGCTGAGGTGCTCGGACACTACGTTTGACGAGTCCGCCAACAAAAGCAGCGAACTCCGAGTTTATAAAAAGCTTCTCCGTGTAAGCACGGAGAACTTCACCTTGCGTTGCCGAATCCTCTGTCCGCTGCTTCCTCAGCAACTCCGCCTCAGCTTCCACCTTCTCCGCCCTCGCCCTAGCTGGGGACAGCGAGGACTCCATTGCCTTTGCCTCGGATGCCTTGTTTGCGGCATCTTCCTTGGCCTTCGTCAAAGCATCCTTAGCCTTAGCTGAGGATCGCTCCAGCTTCCGGTGCTCCGAAGCACTTCTCTTCAGTTCGGACTGTACCAGTCCGGAAAGTAGTTCGGTCCTCTGGACAAAAGGAATACCGTCAAAAAAAAAAAGTGGTGGAAACATACCTCAGCCAAACTCTTAGGCCACTCGGCCTGAGCAATAGGAGCACCCAAGGGAGTTCCCACAATCCCAACCTCCTCAATTGGGTTGGGTAAGATTTGTGATCGCTGGCGCATTCCTCCCTCCAAAGTCCTCTCCGAGGACGCCGAAGACGAGGACACGATCATCAGATGCGGACCCGTTGAGGGGAGGGGCATTGCGGTCTTGGATGAGGTCTTCTGCCTCTTCAGAGGCTTCTCAGTAGCAGAGGCCTGCCCGGTGATCTTGTTCTTGCCGAGATGCTTCAACATGTTCACTACAACAAAAGAAGACAAAGTCAAAAACGGAGTCAACCAAAACACACGCTATGGAAACACTACGACAACGATCTTTACCCTCAGCAACTTCGTCATCGGTAGAAGACTCAAGGTTACTGAACCTCAGACAAGTTCGGACTCCGTATAGGCCCTTGTTACCATATTGGTAGTCCGGATTAGGTCTTCGAGCCCTCCGAGGTATACAGTCACAGCGTGACGGATAACAGACCCGACCTCCATTCAAATTCGGAGGCCAAAGTCCTATTATACTCAACCACAATCTTTACACATCTCCCAATTCTTTTCTCTCTTTATTCTTTTTTTTTCTCAAGCTTTGCTCGATTTCAACTTTTTTTTTAATAGACTCCTATTTTTTTTCCCACTTGTTTCCTTTCACTCATTTTCTAAGGGGAAGTACAACATGTGCTTTTCTACTTGGCTATCTTCACTTTTGGGAGTGATCTAAGAAAGGATATCGAAGTTTATATCCTATCTTCTTCTTCTTTTTTTCCTTTTTTTTTTCTTTGGCTATGAGGGGCTGACTAGGAAAATGTGTATGGGGAAATCAAAGAATGTCTAACTTCATTTCCTAAATTCACATTCACCGTGTAGACTCAATATGACTAGGAGCAAGTTCTAGGAAC
>JAOWBJ010073624.1:0-10053 GCA_028566335.1 Monarda citriodora | reverse complement strand
ACCAGTCATGTGTCTAGAGCATCCGCTATCAAGGTACCAGATAGCGCCTTCTTGTGCCCTTCCTCGAGCGATCTGGATCACCTGCTTCCCCTGCATGGTTTAAGAACGAACTTTAGGTACCCAAATAAGTTTGGGTCCTTTGGGGTTAGCAGCTTGGCTTTTAGCCTTGGCGGGTTTCAAGTTTGAAACCGCTTGAGGCTTAGCCTATAAACCTTAGGTCTACTGTGAGGGTGAGTCTCACACTAGCATGAGCAGTGATGTGCAAAAACAGGCTGAGCGACATTCCCGGGCCAAAAGTCGCTTGGCCGACTTCGTTGAGCGAAGTCCCTTCCGAAGCTTGATCTCTGCGAAAGTTCGCTTTGGAACTTCATCCTCGGCATATTGCCAAACTTGAGGATGGTATGTCTTTGGGTTTGAATGAAAGTTCCGTTTTTGATAATAGTTCGCTCTGCCCTGAAATTTCGTAGGTGAATTAAAGCGATTTGGATTTCGCTTGGAAGCGGGCAACCTTCCCCCTTGATTAAAGAACTGTCTTTGGGGTCTAGAAGGTGCATTTTGCTTCGGCCTCACTTGGTCATTGGCCCTTTTCACTTTCAGCCCATCACTCCCTTCAGGTTTGAAGGCGGGTTTGGGAGGACCGCTGGGAATATCCTTCTCTTTTCCTTTTCCAGCATGTACCGAAGATGCAATGGGTTTCTCCGGTACATTCGTTGAAGAATGTATGAAAATAGGACCGGAAGAGGTAGAGGGTTTATTGGGAACAACAACGTACCCAATCTCTTCCTTAGAGCCATGAGGGAGAAAGGATTGCTCAATCTTTTTAGTCGCTTGAGGTGCGTCATAAAGAGATTTAAGTTTAAAGGTCATGTGCTGTTCACTCCCTTGAGCGATTTCCAACTTCTCTTGGATATCACTGAGCTTGCTTTCCAAGTCGCTTAGCTTCTTGTTGCTAAGAGCGATTTGGGCCGCTTGCTTGGTGTTCTCTGAGCGACTGTCAGCAAGCGATCGCTCAAGTTGTTGTCGACTCGCCTGCAGTTCTGCGTAATCGCTATGCCCACAAGCAACTTCGCTTTGCCTCCCCTTGAGAAACTCAAGCTCTTGGGTTATCTTAGCATTGTCGCTCATGTAGCAACGTACGAGAGCTTGCAGTGCTTGGTGATTCTCAACCAAGTCGAGATAGCCTCCAAGCAACTCATTGTCGAAGAGCAAATCCGTATCCTCCTCATTTTTCTGAGGAGCATCCGGAATGCTCTTCACGTGTGCGGGTGTAATGGATGAGTTAGGGTTTTCGCATGATATTACCTCATCCTCCGCTTCTTCATCACTTCTAGCCATGAGGTTGAACTCAGGCTCTTCCTCATCGAAAGCGAGAAACCCCATATCAAGCGACACCTGAGCCGCTTCAGATTCATCATCTGTGAACTGATCTTTGTCATGATTGATCCCTCCACAGGAATGGCTGCTTCTTCCGCAATGTAGGCTTTGCGGGAATTGATCTTGGCCTTTAGCTCCTCTCTCTCCTTCTTTGAAAGCGAGGGGCATTCTGATTTGTAGTGGCCAGCCTTGTGACACTTATAACACTTCACGTTGTACTTGACACCGGCAGATCCTCGAGTGGAACTAGACTCCGCTTTCCCTTTGCTGGGCAAGCGACCAGATGGTCCTTGCTGCTTCTTGTAGAACCGCTTCTACTTTGCATCACGAGCGTTGGAGGTGTTGAACCCTCGAATCAACGAAAGAGCGAACTCTCTCAATTCCTCCTTTGAGATGTCCCCAAAATCTTCTTTAGAGAAGACACATGAAATATCCGCTTGCTTGACGTCAGCGGCTTTGAAAGCGAGGCCCTTCTCTGGGACAGTCTTTTCTTCCTCTTCACTCTCTCTGATTTCCTTCTTGTTGATATGGAATTCCATTGCTTTGAAATCAGAGAACAAAGCCTCAGGAGATTGAGCACCCAAGTCATTGTTGAAGAGGCAATTCTCCTTGATCGTTTGCCATTTGCCAGAGAGGGCATGGCAAACCTTTGTGTTCACTTCCTTGTGTGAGAGCTCATTGCCTAGAGTGGCAAGCGTTGTAACCATATTCAAGACCCTTGTCTCGAACGCCTCAATACTCTCACTTGGCTTCATCGCTAACGCCTCAAATTCTCTCATGAGGACGGACAGCTTGTTTTCCATGATCTTTTCTGTCCCTTGTGAGAGTATAGCTAGCATATCCCACATCTCCTTTGCAGTCTTGCACTTCATTATTCTGGTGAGGTGTGCATCTGAGACTGTTGACTGGATGACGTTCTCGCTACCCGATGTAGATTTTCTATTTTGTAATCGGCAGGGGCAAACTCCTCTCGTGGCTTCTCAACATAAGTCGCTAAAACCGGTGCTCCACTTGTGATAAGAAGCTTCATAACTGTGATGGGGCCATCAGTAATAACCTCGCACATCCTATCATGGAGCGATGCCAGGTGGGACTCTAATCTGAAGCTCCACGTATTATAACTCTCGACCGAGAACTGCGGTAGTGATCCTGAGGAAGTCATCTTGGAGAGTGATATAAATATGCAATATGCAATGAACAGTTTAATGCAAGGTTTTCTTTTAAAAAGATCTATTCAAAGAACACAACAAAGTCGCTTCAAAAGACTTGAAGCGGCTTCAATATGCAAAGCAGTAGTTCAAATGAACTCCTGCTCTGATACCACTTGTTGGCCCGGAAAGCACTAACACGCGTAGGGGGGGTGAGTACGTGTGTTGAGGATTTATCCTCTTTTTCAAAGTTAAAAGCAAATTATGAAATCCCCTCTTTTGAGAAAATTGCTTTAGCTACGACCGAGCGACTTTTACCAAGCGGATAAGTCCGAGAGGTAAAGATCTCTACCTCGGAGCTTGAGCATGCGGAATATGGTGAGGGGGTAAGTGCTTTTATGAAAACCTCTTGCTTAGAAAAACAGTCTTTGTTTGCTTAAGTGTGTGTGTGAATTATGCGATAAGTAAAGCGATAAATAAAAGAATGAAATAAAGCTGTAAGTGTGAACACACAGATTTTATAGTGGTTCGGAGACTGAAACTCCTACGTCCACTTTCTTCCAAACTTGGAAGGAATCCACTAACAAGGTTAGGGAACCTGGTACTTCAGTCCCCGGAAAGACAGTGCATAGATCTTGCGCCCTCTGGCTGAATATTCAAGCAACTTCAGTCTACTTGTGGACACCTGGTTCTTCAGTCCTCGGTAAGAAGATGCACGGAACTTAAGTCCTCCAGCGAACTTCGAGTGAATTCAGTCTCACTCCGGACAGTACAAGGGTTCAAGAATCTCAACAAAAGATCTCTAACTATGAGATTATCCTTTTACAATGAGTGCAAAAGGAATGATAGGATAATCTTCTTCTCAAGTATTCAAGGTATATACTAGAATACTCAAGGTATGAGGATCTATACTGCTTCTTAGAACTTAGATAGTTCTAAGGAACTCAACAAGACACAACTCTAAAACTCAAGGATATTTCTGAGTAAGGACTGGAGTTGAAAGATTTATGAGAGACTTAAGCTATAAAGAAATTTTGATAGAGCTTCGGCTTTTTCAATCGCAAGAGTTGAGTTTTCTTCCTGGTGTTGGATCTTAAGTATTTATAAGAGAGGTTAACAAAATGGCCATTAGAGAGAAGCCACATGTGCAACGTCTCTTTCCTCCATAATTTTTGAAGTCCGCGGATTTGATTGGGTAGGTGCTGACTTCGTCCTTTTCTGCAGTCAAATCTGTACTAGGTTGTCCTTCGAAAATTTGCAATCTGATCTGCAGAGCGGTGGGCCATCTGCGTGCTGACACGTGTCACTGTGTCACTGAAAAAAATTTAATGCAGCGCAGACATCCTCTTGGAGTAGCAGTTGCTTCACTTGGAGTGAAACCTTAAACTCTTAAGTGTTTTGTCAGGGCTTTATGAGCTTTAACTCCTCTTGGAACATTCCATTTGCTTTCTCTTCACTTGAAAGATCCCTCGCTTGAGTGAACATCGCTTGACAAAAGCTCTCTTGAAGAACTCGCTTGAAGAGTCTTCGCTTGGCACTTTGTTCCTTGCTTGAATATAGCTCCTGACGAGATCGATTGCTGTCTTCACTTGTGTTTTCCGCTTGAGTAGATAAGTCGCTTGAACATATAGAGCGGGAACACTTTGCTTGACTGACTTCGCTTAAAAGATTACGCTTGAGCATTTTGCTTTGAGAAGACTTCGCTTGAGACTTCTCGCTTGAGATGGGAACCTTGAGCGATTACACTGGAAATTGCTTGGCCACGAATCTCTTGGCTTCTATCCGCTTCAACTTCGGTCTTCGCTCGGTAGGAAAAATACTTGGTAAAATTAAAGTTCCCTAACAGGTGAACTTCTCTATTACAAGAAAAGATTACAAGTGTCCTACCACAACGGGGAATTAGGAAATTAAGAGTATGAATATTAGCAAGGGGGCTTTGGTATAATCAAAACAATCAATCCTTTTTATCAATGATAAATACCCCCTTAACTAAATATTCCAACACAACCATTGGAGAAGATCGCACTTGCGCTTGTCAACGCTGCAAGTCGATTGAGGCCATATTTCCATGCACATCTGATCCAAGTCCTAACCGATCTCCCACTTCGCCGAGTCCTCACCAAGCCTGAAGCCCCAGGACACATTGCGAAGTGGGCCATTGTGCTTGGGGAACATACGATCTCCTTTCTTCCTTGCAAAGATATAAAAGGAAAATCCTTGGCCGATTTTCTAGCCGAGGTAAAATTCAAAGAGGACCCGAAGGCTCCCGAACTGACCCCGAAGAGAAGTATAGCCGAGTAGCCAAAGGAAACATCTGAAAAATGCTGGCAGGTTTATGTTGATTGAGCTTCGGGGAAAGCAGGTAGTGGAGCAGGCATCCTGCTTATCAGTCCGGAAGGACACGAGGTAACCTATTCGCTCTGTTTTGCATTCCCAACCACCAACAATGAGGTGGAGTATGAAGCCATTCTTCATGGACTTCGTCTCGCAAAGAGCCTGAACATTGAGGCTGTCTAGGTTTATAGCGACTCCCAGGTCGTGGTAAACCACATACTAAGTGCAAGTGAAGCCCGCGGAGAGAAGATGAAGAGGTACCTCGATAAAGTCAGCAGCTCGCAGCAGATGTTCTCCTACTTTGAACTGGTTAGAGTTCCAGGAGGTCAAAATCACCGAGTGGACACCATAAGTAAGCTCGCATCCTCCAAATCAACCAGTTTGTTTGTAAAGGATATCTAGAGCAGAAGTATCGATGAGGTTGAAGTAAGCGACATCAACGACGAGCCCAGCTGGATGACCTCAATCTGCACGTACTTGGAAACGGGGGATCTACCTAATGACAAGCTCGAAGCTCGAAAGCTTCTCGCAAGATCGCTAAAGTCCACATTGGAGCAGTGTGTTCTCCACCACAAATCCTACCTCCAACCCCTCTTCCGATTTGTAGGACCAGAAGAAGCAAAGTACGTCTTGGGAGAAGATCGTGAAGGGTCCTGTGGCAGCCATATTGGACCCCGAGCATTGTCTAAGAAGGTAATGCGAAGCGGATACTATTGGCCAACGTTGACTCACGATGCAACCGAGCTGGTTAAGAGCTGTTCGCAATGCCAAATCCATGCGAATGTGCAGCGACTACCATAGACAGAGCTCGCCAGCATGCAAAGCCCATGGTTGTTCATGCAATGGGGGATTGACATAGTTGAACGCTTTGACAAGGCCCCGGGGCAGATGCAATTCCTGATCGTCGCAATCGACTTCTTCACAAAATGGATAGAGGCCGAACCATTGGCCATGATTACAAGCAAGAATGCCCGCAACTTCATTTGGAAGAACATCTTCTGCCGGTTCGGGATACCGCAAATATTGGTCTCGAATAATGGGACAAAGTTCACGGACAGAGTATTCAGAGAATGGTGTGAAGAACTTAACATCCTACAGAAGTTCACCTCAGTAGCATATCCTCAAGCTAACGGACAGGCTGAGGTCACCAACCGGACTATCGTGAACGGACTACAATCTCGACTGGGACGTGCTAAAGGATTGTGGGTGGAGAACCTACCAAATGTCATATGGTCCAGTCGAGATCGGGATGCCGAGCTCTCGTGTCGTACACGTTTCCGAAGATGTCAATGATGAAAACCTCCGAGCAGATTTGGACTTTTTGGAGGAAAAGTAAGAGCTCGCCTTCATAAAGGAAGCCTGATACAAACAATAGGTAGCTCGCTACTACAATGCCGAGTAAAGCACCATCACTTCCAGGTCGGAGACCTCGTACTCTGCAATAATGAAGTCAGCAAAGCAGAAAAACTCGGCAAATTGGAAGCCACGTGGGAAGGATCGTATTAGATCGCAGAGGATCTCGGCAAGGGTTCGTACAAGCTCGCACAATTGTCTGGTGAGCTCTTACCTCGCACTTGGCATATTTCCAAATTGAAGAAGTTTTATGTATAAGTGGGCGAACTGTAGGCTAAACATGTAGTATTGCATTTTTAGGGCTTCATGTAAATATTTCTCTTTTCTTTGTTCTTTCGAAATTCCGACCTTTATTATTAATAAAATTCCTTTCATTCATTTATGAGTCTCATTGCATATTTTTGCATGCCCCACTTATATATAAAAATTCACACAATAATTTCTCTAAGGTTAGCCACCTTATGAGATACCACCTATCTCCGGACTCCATAAACCCGAACAAAAGGTTTACAAGTCCCATAAAGGAGAGATTATTAATTCAAACCAGCCTTGACATCGGTCATCGCAAACGAGAAGTACATACCCCAAAATAGCAATGACCCCGGTCGCTGCAAAGAAGGGGTAACCTAGATTCAAATTAGCATTGACTCCGGTCATCGCAAATTAGAAGCAACTCACACTTTAAAAAAGTATAGACGCATGTCACAACAAAAAAGAAATAAGTAAGTTCGCAGTGTTCTACAAAGAGTAATGGCGAACAGGCATTTTATTGAATGACGGAAAGAGTATTACATAATACATATTCATATACTACGATCGGCGAGATCTATTGCCAGGACTAAAGTCAACCAATTATCTGCAAAATCTTTAAGGGAGTCGAACTGGGCATTCAACAAGCCGTCAAGGTCAAAACCACGGTCTTGCCCCCTTCCTCCTCCACGATCAGATATATTGCGACCTCTAGCAACAGCATGTTGTGCTCGCCAAATCTTCGCAGCTCGCATAGGCTGCCAAACAGCTACAGCAGATAAAGGCCCAGCTTCGTCAACGAAGGAGTGATCGCCAACAAGCTTGCTTAGCAAAGGGTCCGATCCAGGATTACGGTGTAATATCGAGCTATACTCTTTATTTCGAGAATCTTTTCATGCAGCACGAATGGATCACAGTCCTCGCTCTGACCATAAGAGTTGCACGCTGTGACCAGCTTCCTCACTCTCAAGATCGGTACACCACCAGTTCGCTGAACATAGATCTCATAAGCCATATGTTCCTGGTCCATCTTCTCTAGCTCTCTGCTTGTACTCTTCAGCTATCCCTTGGTCTCCTGCAACTTATCTTGGAGAAGCGTATATCGTGCATGGATCTCATCATATTTAACTTGAGCGGACCTCTCAATCCGCTCACACTCCACCACAGTTCGGCCGTACTCCTCCTTCCAGTGTGTCAGCTCACAATCTAGGCCGCGTGATGAACTAGGTCCGACCGGAAGAATAACTGAAGGCTGATAACTCTATCTTTCCAGAAGGCAATTTCGGCCTTAACAACCTCAAGCGAGTCCTCCAATTCGTTTATACGCATATAAAAGGGAGACGCATCAAACATTTCAGGAGACGGAGACTGATTAAAAGGAGACAAGGCAAATAAAAAGAGCACAGTTCAGAGAAAAGGTTCTTTTATTATTATCATCAAAAGCAGTGCCCTAGCGGCACTATAAGTACATCATATCTACAAAGGAGGAAAAGAAAAAGTTTACAGAAAAAAGAGAAGTCAAACCCCAGGGTCCCCCCTACAGGGATCTCCTCATTTTCCGGAGACTCCTCCTCTCCAGCCCGGTCGAAGCTCGCCTCCAACTCCAGATCGCGGTCCACATTAGCAGATCGCACAGATTTAGGAGTCAAAAGGTCGGTGGCGACCTCAAGCTCCCTCAACAAAGGGGACTCTTGCAACACCCCCTTCACTTCGTCAGCCAAGATCTGGCTACTCTCCTCAGCAGACCACCTTGAGAAGTCGTACTTGGATGGATCCAAATCTGGGAAGTCCTTCCTGGCGGCCTCGAGAGCTTCCACCGCGAAGTCCTCGCCGAGCACGCTCCTGGCAACGGAGGCCAGCCTGACGAACCTCTTGGAAAGTAGCAGCCTCTCCGCGAAGGCCCGTAGCATGGGACCCTACGAGCTCACAACGTCGGCCCTGAGCTCCTCCTTCACATTCTCCTTCTCCTTCATTGCGACCTCAGCCTTGGCCAAGGCCACCTCCTCACGAGCTGTGGTTGCCTCGCGACGACTAACCAAAGCTCGCACTTTGGCTTCCTCCAGTTTCAAGCGAAGAAGCTCGACTTCCTCGGCCTTCTCAGCTGCGACCTTCTTGGCTACACTCCTCTCCAACAGGGCTAGGCCCTGTGAGATCATCTTCCTAGCCCTCTGTACAGTTCGATGAATCAACATCAGCACATAAAGGTTGATTACATGGAAAAACATGGTAATCAACAAGTTACCTCATTGTCTTCGGTCAGATAGACCTGCGTCTCCATCAACGTATATGGTGGAACCCGTGCATCCTTCAACCCCTTCTTGATCCGTTTGAAGGACTGATCTTTTGGGGAATGGTCCGCTCCGAGCTGGACTGTGACACCGCAACATCAGCAGCGGCTGTAGGAGCAGTTCTCTTCTTCTTTCGAGGCACCTCGACTTTCACAAAAATCACTGCAAATTATGAACAAACAAGTTAGTTCGAAACAGCAGAGATAAAGGAACAAAAGGAAGTAGTTAGACCCTTACCCTTCACCGCCTCCGCTTCGGCATAAGGGTTATGAGGGTTGGACTTCACCCCGAACTCCCTAATCAACCTATCCTTAAGGTCGGGGTATGTGTTGAGGGGAGTAATTCTATCTAAAGTCACAGTTCGCCATGCGAACTCGGGAATACCAATATCGGCAGCTTGCATAAAGAAATATTTTGAGTGCCACCCATGCACCTTGTTCGGAAGACGAACATTGACGCAGTGCGCGGAGTGGCGTAGTACCAACTAGAAGACATCTTGAAGGTGAAGAATGTCAATATCATGTCCTGAGTTATAGGCTCCCCAGCCTTAGACTCCAAAAAGGACATGAGAACAATAGAATTTGGAGTCAACTGCCCTAGTGGCAGCCGATGAGTCTCTAAGAGTTCCTTATATGCTTAGTGAAGAGGGAACTGCAACCCGCTATGAAGAGCATCCTCATACACGGTCACGAATCCCCTCGGAGGGGTATAAGCCACATCCAGTGGACCCAGGATTATGTAGGTTGCACCATCCGGCAGTGCATACGAAGACTCTAAACCCCTAATAACATCTAAATCTAAAGAGGAGGGGTAATTTTTTACATTGCCAGTACCCACAGCCCCAGAATAAACTACAAAATTAGGCCTCGATTTCTCTTGGCCAACAAAGAAAATATCTACATTATCGGGCACTTCTCGAGCGGGAATTGAAAATTCTAACTTAGAGGCTATCAACTTTGAAGAAGAAGCCATACTTACTGATGTTATAGAAGGCCTTCGCGAAAAGATGATGGGAATTCGATCGGTGCAACGACAACGACAACAACAACAGATAATGGAATTTGGGATTTCTCTTTCTGTTTCGCGAAGATTGTAAAATGAAATGGAAAAGGCACAATCGTGCCCTATAAGCTAATGGGGGCGACGGTTCAAAATGCCGCTGTAACAGCCCAAGATTTAAAACCCTCCTCGTAGCCCCTCAGCAGAGATGTATATATATATATATATGCAAGCAGTTTCACTATGATTTCGAATTTCTTGTGTTTTACGTACAATTGCTACATGATTTGGTGTGCCTTCTGTGGATC
>JAOWBJ010073623.1:0-15605 GCA_028566335.1 Monarda citriodora | reverse complement strand
TCTCCTTCTTACCATGCTCCCTTGTACTTCTACCATTTTCCTACACAAAACACACACAATCCACGTAAAATCCACAAGATTAACACCAAAATGACACTAGAATTGGGTAACGAAAACTAGCCTATCAATGGGCTTTGTCGGATTACCCTAGTAGTAGATATATGTGTCTGCTCCTGTAACGTGACAATCAAGAAATATATTGATATTGCGGCTTTGGTGTTGTGGCGGAACCGTTTGGTTCCGAGATTGAGTCAATCCCTTTCTTCTTTCTTGTTATCGTGATTTAGTCTCTATCAATTGGTTCGACCTGCCGGATCCTTATCCATGGAGAAGGACGATGGTGTCGAGACCCGCAGTATGACCCAGACGAACAAACGTCTCGACGAGTTAGTGAAGATCACGACGGACATCGCGGCGAACGTTGGCGGCGTACAGCTGGCCATCGACTCCTTGCTGTCAGCCGTCGGCCACATCGAGTCTACCCTACCCGAGATCGTCGAGCAGTTGAAGTTCCTCATGCACCAGAGCTCGAGGGGATCAGGGGGAAATCCGCTACTGCAGCCTCCCCACCGGGCGGCGCTACTGTGATCGTGCTTCCGCGGATGGAGTTGCTGGGGTTTGACGGGACAGACCCCATAACGTGGCTCGCGCAGGCCGATCAGTATTATCTGGTTGACAACACACCACTAGATCAGCGTTTGGCCACTGCCTCATCGCGTTGAATGCAAGGCCATGTTCTGGGCACAGTGGTTGCTCCGCCGCTCAGCAGAGATCGCGTGGGGCGATTTCTCGAAAGAACTCGTAGCTCGTTTCGGAGACAGCTCTGCCGTAAACGCCTACGAAGCGCTCTACCTCACGAGACAAACAGGCTCGCTCGAAGATTATCTCTCCCTGTTTGAGGAGCGCGTAGCCCAGCTTATTGCCTTGCCAGCCGAGCACTATCTGTGCACGTTCTTGGGAGGCCTCCAACCCTCAATCCGAGACTGCCTACCGGACTCGGAACTAGGAGATGTGTTCGCTGCGATCCGAGCTGCACATCGCGTGGCACGATCCAGCCGGAGTTCGCACACCTCTTTCCGATCATCTAATGCGACGAGCACTTTTTCCCGTCCCACCGCGATGTTTTAGCGGCAGATACCACCGAGCGAACACCAGCAAACTCGGAGTAATACAGCCCATCCACCCCGGAATTCTCGTCGGCTAACAGTAGCACAGCAGGAGGAATACCGAGCTAAGGGATTGCGCTTTTGGTGCAGCGAAAAGTACGGACCACTACACAAGTCCCCCCTAAGACTTCAGCCGTTATGCTAGAAGCAGACGATGACGGAGTCCCACCAGAGGAAGTAGACACCCCGCAACCGGAGGTGGAGGAAGAGCCTCCGGGAGATACTCCCGAGCCATAATTGACGATGTTGTTGTCAGAATTATCATCCCCCGGGAGATATTTGTTGCTCGGTGCCGATCAAAATTCAACAACATCTATTCCATGTATCGTGTTACGTCTTTCCCTAGCGTAACATCGACTTGATCTTGGGATGTCGTGGCTGGCGACCCTCGGGGACATTACCGTAAATTTGGCATGCCTAACTATGGAGTTCAGGTACGCGGGCAACAAGATTTGCATTACGGGGGACCCTGCTCTTATACAGCGCGAGTGCCGGAAGACCGAATTGGCCGAACTTGAGACCGAGGATGCCGCATGGGTCTTGTGGGCGTTGGAAGGCACTTCGGCGGACTCCGCGCCACCGACCGGGTTGTCTTCCCAGCAGCAAGGGGAATGGCAGAACCTCGTCGCGAGCTTCCCATCTATCACACAGACTCCCTCCGAGCTGCCGCCATCGCGCGAGTGCGTTCACAAAATTCCTCTCATCGATGGCGTGGCCCCAATATCAGTTCGCCTATACCGGTACAATCACTTGCAGAAGGACGAGATGGAGAAGCTCGTAGCTGAGATGCTCTGCAGGGCATTATCCAACCCAGTTGCAGTCCGTGTTCGAGCCCGGTCTTATTCATCTGAAAGAAGGACGATTCATGGAGGTTCTGTGTTGACTACCGCGCCCTAAACAAGGTGACCGTGCCGGACAAATACCCAATTCCGGTGATCCAGGAGCTACTCGACGAGCTGCATGGAGCTCAGTGGTTCAGTAATCTCGATCTCCGAGCTGGATACCACCAAAATAAGAATCGCACCGGAAGACATTCATAAGACTGCATTCCGAACTCATTCCGGCCATTACGAATTTCTCGTGATGCCCTTTGCACCTGCTACCTTCTAGAGTTTAATGAATGACATCTTCCGCCCCTTCCTCCGGAAGTTTGTTTTGGTCTTCTTCGACGACATCTTGATCTACAGCACCTCGTGGGAAGATCACCTCGTCCACTTAGAAAGCGTCTTCCGAGTCTTGCAAGAGAACTCACTAGTTGTGAATTTGAAGAAGTGCATTGTTGGGCGGAAGCAAGTGGAATATCTGGAGCACATCGTATTCGAAGGAGGGGTTCAGATGGACCCCGCCAAGGTCACAACCGTCATGCGATGGCCGACTCCCTCATCTATCCGAGGACTACGTGGATTCCTGGGCCTCACCGGATACTATCGTCGCTTCATCTGCGGCTATGGGAAAATTGCTGCCCCATTAACAGCGTTACTGTGAAAGGAGAATACCAAACAGTGGAGTTGGCCATCAGAAACGGAAGAAGCTTTTCAGAAACTCAAGCAGGCACTCACCTCCAGTGCTCGGCATGCCCGATTTTTCTCATCCTTTTGAGATAGAGTGCGATGCTTCAGGCCGTGGAATTGGGGTAATCCTCATGCAAGATCGACGACCCATAGCATACTTCAGTAAACAGCTCTCCGGGAGGACTGTAGCCCGATCAGCTTACGAGAAGGAACTCATGGCACTAGTACTCGCAGTACAACATTGGCGACCCTATCTGATAGGTCGATATTTCATCGTGCGCTCCGATCAGAGGAGCCTCAAACATCTGCTGTCCGAGACGCTTACTACACCGGCACAGCAAAACTGGGCTGCCAAGCTGCTCGGATACGATTTTGAAATCAGATACAAGGAAGGGCGCACAAATAATGCGGCGGACACCCTATCGTGCCACGACGAGGAGGTGGAGCTCGCGGCGGTCTCGATTCCGCACTGGGTAGATTGGAAAGCCTTGTAGAAGTGCGTTCATGCGGATCCTACCTTAGCGACCATCATTGAGGCGTTGGAGAGCGGCGAGGGGGCGCCAAAACACTACACCCTGGTACAGGGGACTCTGTTCTACAAGGGGCGGGTGGTTCTTCCCAAGGATTCCCCTTGGATCACATAATTCTTCAACGAGTTCCACGCCACACCATCAGGGGGACATTCCGGGGCTTACCGCACCTATAGACGGATGGCAGCCAGTTTGTATTGGCAAGGCATGACAAAGGCAGTCACCCAAATGGTGGCCGTGTGCGACGTCTGCCAACGGCACAAGTCCACTGCCTATTCCGGAGATGATCTGGATCGATATCAGCATGGATTTTGTGTCCGGACTAGCACGCTCAGGGGGAATCGACTGCGTGTTGGTCGTTGTTGATCGGTTCTCAAAATAGTGCCACCTGATGGGATTACGCCACCCTTATACAGCAAAGTCGGTGGCGGACGTGTTTATTTGGGAGGTGTTCCGCTTGCATGGGATGCCGGCTTCCATAGTTTCCGATCGCGATCTGGTGTTTCTTAGCTCCTTCTGGAAAGAGCTGTTTCAGGCATCCGACACCAAATTGCGAATGAGCTCCGCGTATCACCTAGAAACGGATGGCCAAACAGAAGTTATGAACCGATGTTTGGAGACGTATCTCCGATGTTTTGCATCGGATCGACCGAAGGGTTGGAGTAAGTGGTTGACATGGGCTGAGTATTGCTTCAACGTCGGGTACCAGACGAGCGCAGGAATGACTCCTTTTGAAGCAGTTTATGGCCGGCCACCCCCACCGCTCGTTCAGTTTTTACCCGATGAGATTCGGGTGCAAGCGTTGGCTGACTCTTTGTGTGAACGGGATACGATTATGGCGCATCTTCGCGCATATTTAGAACGGGCGCAAATGAGGATGGTGCATGAGACGAACAAACATCGCCGACCCCTTGAGTTCCAGACAGGAGATATGGTTTTTCTAAAATTCCGTCCATACCGGCAGCGGAGTTTGTTTGCAGCATCCAAACGGAAGTTAGCAGCCCGCTTCTTTGGCCCGTACGAGGTGTTGGAGCGAATTGGCTCGTCGGCATATCGGTTAGCATTGCCGGAAGGATGCAAGGTCCATCCCGTTTTTCATGTGAGCCTCATGAAGCCTACGATTGGGTCCGATGTTATTTCCTTACCCTTGCCCGAGCAGTTGATGAGCGAGGATCCAGAATTCTGGCCAGAACATGTTGCGGACTGTCGCTACTTGAAGAAGAATGGGAAGAACACGGAGCATGTTCTCATCAAATGGCGAGGTCTTCCGGTTGAAGATAATTCGTGGGAGGATGTAGCTGTGATCAAGGATCAATTTCCCACGTTTAACCTTGAGGACAAGGTTGTTTCGGCGACGAGAGTAATTGATAGCAATGCGCAAGCTCGAGTGATCAACTGGGGAACATGTCGAAGAAGGAAGCTAGGAAGTGATACTCTTCTATAGTATTTTTGTGTCGTTATTTTGTAGTGTCGAGCGTATGCTCCACCCGGGTTTTCTTGTTGGTTCTTTTCCGGGTTAGGGTTAGATCGAACCATCGTAGATTAGGGTTTTGAGTCTTATTCCTTTCGGTTGGGTTTTGGGCTTGGTCTTGTGCATGGCCCTTGGCTGTTGCATGGGCTTTGTCGGATTACCCTAGTAGTATATATATGTGTCTGCTCCTGTTACGTGACAATCAAGAAGTATATTGATATTGCGGCTTTGGAGCTGTGGCGGAACCGTTTGGTTCCGAGATTGAGTCGGTCCCTTTCTTCTTTCTTGTTATTGTGATCTATTCTCTATCAGGCGAGGCCGTCGCGACAGTGAGAGGGGGTTGCGCAGATGGAGGACAGCACGGGGAAGAAGATGGTGGGGTGGGGAAGAGGGTGGAGGACCTGTTGGAGTTGCAGCAGATTTACTCCACGGGGTGTGGAAGTGGACAAGGGTAAAATTGGATCAGACTTCAGAGGATATTTTGTGAAGGAATTGTAGAGTACCGAAATAAATTTGGACGGGGTCTGATTACTTTTGGAGGAGGACGGCTGAAAATTCTCCGGGCTGTTCAAATTTGTGTTTTCGAAATAGGAATACCAAACAATAAGATTAGACTAGAAGGTGTTTGACTAAGCTTATAAAGTTGGGCAAAAACTTGTATGTGATCGTCGTATAGTGTCAATTTTATTGAATAAAAGTGTCAATCTTATTGAATAAAAGTATCAATTTTTAACATAATTATTTAATGAATAAAAGTGTCATTTTTAAAAGTGTCAATCTTATTGAATAAAAATGTCAATATAAATCCGGTCACACTTGGGTGACCGGCCTCACCCAAGTGTGCCCCAATTAATTATTCACCCCCTATAAATAGAAATTTTAATATTTTGTCACATGCGGAATATCTAAAATACCCCTGCTTTATACTAAAAATGGAAAATGATACACAGTATAGACGTGAGTTTGATTCCTGACCGGTGCATTTCTTTTTCTTTTTTAATTCTACTTTTGGGCATACTCTCACTCTTAGACCCAATAACTATTATTTACAGTAAAATCTAATTTTTATTTTTAATTTGCTTAATAAATTCATTCATATTCCAACACAAACACAATGTTTAATTTTTCCCCCCACAACGCGCGGACAATACGCTAGTTAATATTTATAATTATTTATAACTAGCATCTATACAATTGTGTATTTATGTACCTTAATAAATAACTTAATACAATCTTATAACTTTTATAGTCTCTGTTCTGCAGACACACTCAAGCTTTCGACGATATTATCGGGCACCAATCATTTCCTGGTTAGGTAACATAAAATCCCGACATAACATGCGTATTAAGTGATTGAGCGACCATGTTGAGCAAGGAAGGCCTAATTTCTTTTCCACCTGATTACGATTCGATCAAACTTTTAATGAAATCCTATCATAGTGTTTTTTTTCTCAAATAAAACTCCACACCTAAATTGGCCCTACCAAACCAAACCCACAAAATTATTGAACCCTGTTATCAAAAATAATAGAATTTTAATGGCCTAATTGTTTTGGAATGTCGTATTCATTTATAATAGGCTAAATTTCATTTTGGAATGTCGAATTCATCATTTGTTATTTTTCTAAAAGGAAAATATTGAACCCTGTTATCCAAAATAATAGATTTTTAATGGCCTAATTTTTTTCCTCCAAGGGCGGGGTTAGGCGGATCCCCAACCCATAGATATCAACTCAAAATATCGAAAGTTTCATATACGAGCCAAGCCCGAAATTGACATGGCCCCAACAGAAAAAGACCGAACAAATCCTGACCGAATCCACAACTCGGGCAGTGTCAACCGATTAAAATGAAGGAAAAGTTCGATGCCATCATCCCTACCAAGGCTGAATGCACCTATGACACATCCGACCAGTACCAGGGAGTCTGACCGAACCGACAAACCGGAACATGCCAGAAGATCGAACCAACAAAATATAACCACTACGACCTCTCCAAGGCCGAATGTTCCTATGACACATTCAACAGGTACCAGGGAATCTGACCGAATCCACAAATCGGACCGTGCAACAAGAGAACAAATATACCCAAAGTGGGAAGAAGAAGTACAGTGAGCAACTCAACCCCAATCTATGCTAAGAACAATAAATAACATAAAAATTTGCCTGCTTAAAGTGGCCAAACCGATCAAACAAATATAGAACATCATAATACTAACCATTATGAGAGTGAAGAAGAGAGGATGGAGCGTAGGGAGCAACTCAACCATCCTTGTATCGGTATCGGTATCGGAATTTGGGACACCCTAAGTGATCCATCCATTCAAGTGCCTTCACCCGGGGAGGTGCCAGGGCAGGGGTCTGTGCCCCCTGTCGGCCAAAAAATCAGTTCGCGGTTTCTTTTATTTAGTTTATTTTTGTTCGATATTTATTTTAATCTATCCTGCAAGTGTACAATTTAGATTATAGAAAAGTGGCAAACGAGAATATCGTATCCACAAGGACTAATTTATTCCTAAATTCTAATTATCTAAACTGATTACTCTAATTATCTATATGACAAAAATTAATAATTGAAATTTTATTAAACGTAAATAAAATAAGTAATTAAGAACACACAAATAACAAATCAAACCACTCACAGGAAACGGACGTACCCTAGGATTGCTAATCATCAATTAATCATTCCTTACAACCTGAATCACTTATGCATTCATGTACGAACATCAATTACACTAGAACAACCAGATTTTCATCTTAAACCTTTTCTCGAAACGCCTAAGTTAGCGATTAAAAATTAAATAATAGTATTTTTATTCATTATCTAATATGCAACTCCAAACAAATCCACGGCAAAAACTCAGGTGCGACCGTTCAGATCGTCTGAACGGCGCGCGAAACTAGAGTCATATCAAATGTTGCGTTTGAGTTGTGAAACTTACGTGTTATTCTTCAAAAAAACATTTCTTTTTTTTCCCTTTTATTTCATTTTTTTTATTTCGTTTCTTCTTTGGTCAAGAATCGAGCGAGGGAAATCGAATGCCTCAGAGCGAGCTGAAAATTCTAAATTGTAGCCATTACAATTATCTTTATATTAGTAATCGGAGCGAAACGGAGCCGAAAGCGGAGCCCAAAAATACTGAAAAATAAAAAATAAAAGGACAAAAAAGAAAAAAAATGGAAAATAAAAAAATATATAAAAAATGAAGAAAAAAGAAGAAGGCAAACATGTAATATGAGGTAAGGCAAAGGCCATCCCATGTGGATGGCCACATGGGAGTGTGCCCCCAAATCTACATGTTATTTGTTCTCTCAATTACCCTCAATTCTCCCGAGTACTATTGAATAACAATTTAATTATTCCACATCTGATTCCACAACTCCTCTCTCGATTTGTTTATGGACACATGTGATTACATAATTTATTGATCAGTTAAATCATGAAGAATAAACACAAGAATAATTAAAACATAATCTAGTCATGAACATATAGCTAAAATTGATAAAAAAAAATTCGTATTGAATCATAAACAACCCTAAAGCACTACAGTTTAGATGTTCATAACTAAATTAAAAACAATCAAATTTCACAAGTAAATCATACTACCTCCATCTCATTATACTTGTTTATTTCCTTTTTGGTACATCTTATTTACTTGTCCACTTTCTAAATCAAGTAAAGAATATTTAGCCACAATTAACTCTCTCTCTTCAAAATTAATTACAACCACATATCATCTTCTTTCTTGATTTATGTGCCGGGTCAACTATAGACAACTATAATGAGATGGAGGTAGTAGTTTGCAAAGAATTAAAAAAAAAGATAAAACCCGAAAAGTCTATACGGGCTTCTAATCTTAAAATTTAGAAAAAAACATTGTCTTTCACTCCCGATGATTAAATCTAGATCTGCCGTGTATTTATATGGGTTAATGGACTGTAAATTCATAAATTATTGGTCAATTTCTATTTTTCTCATGACTTTTAAAATTTGCATGTGAAATCATGACATTTTCTCTGACATTCGAATTTCCCCCGAAAATTTTCACCGGATACTTCCGACCAGACGTGACATTTCGCTATATATTACGTGGCTTTTCTTTTATTTTTATGCTGAGGTGGAAAGCGAACGACGTCGTTTCGAGCGGACAATAACACGACGTCGTTTTGAGTTAGTAGAAACGACGCCGTTTTATGTAGTCATGGGATTGAAGTCGGGACTTAGAATTTTTGGGTTGGGGCTTCAGCAGAAAAACTAGGGTTCTTATTCTTGGGCGATTTTGGTCGATTCTCGAGTTGTGGGTTGATGTTCCTGGCAAATTGGAGAGCGAGTTGAGTGAGCGACGTCACGGCGAGAGAGGACTCGGCCGCGACGATGGACTCCGAGCAGTGGCGAAGTCGGGATTTCGTCTCAGTGGGGCCCAACTTTATCGAGAAAAAATATCCATATAACTATAATGTTATTCGAATTACATATATAAATAATACAAAATGAAAATGAAAAAAAACAAGTGAACATCATAATATTATTTTTCTATCATTGAACCACTTAATAATAAGTATCTGATCTCACATGCGATTGCGTAGATCATTTTTATGATCTTCATATTATTGTTCTAACATTGAACCACTTTACAATAAGTATCTGATCTCCCATGCGATTGCGTAGATCATTTATGATCTTCATAATTGAGAAAACTCTTTTAATTGAAGCAATATTTAACGAATAAATGAAAAATAAAAGAATAATGCCTTAGCCGGATAATTTTGAAATATCAAAAGCTGAATGAAAAAATAAGAATAAACACTCAATAGAATAATAGTAAAATGAGAGTGTAAAATAAATAAAAAATACGAGTAGGAAAAAAAAGAGAAATCAAGGAAAAAAATAGCGAAAAAGAAAGAGAAAAAAAGTGAGAAACATAAAGAAAACGTGAGATCATTAAAAGAGAAAGAAATTTAAAAGGAAAAAAAATAAAAAAATATACTAGTGAAAAATGAAAGAAAAATAAAATAATGCATTGAACGGATAAACTATGAAATATAAAAAATATGAATGAAAAATAATAAGAAGAACTCAATAAAAACTTTGTAGTATTAGAGGTGAGAAACATAAATAAAATGAGAGATCATTAAAAGAGAAAGAAAATGAGAGAGAAAAAAACAAAAACAAACAAAAGATATTCTATTAAAAAAATAATGCATTGACCAGATAAATTATGAAATATAAAAAAAATATGAATGAAAAAAATAAGAAAAACTCAATAAAAACTTTGTGGTATTAGTGAAAAAGTGGAAAAAAAAAGAGAAAGAGAAATAAGAGAATAGAAAGATAAAAAAGAAAAAAGAAAAAAAAAGGCAAAGAAGTGGAAGAAACAAAGTCCATTTGCGCCTTAAAGGGTTTCGAACCCGTGTTCATCACAGTGGTAGGCAAGGCACTCCATCACTTGAGCTGGAAGAGAAAACATAAAAAATCTTACTACTATATTACTAGTATTTTTCCAAATCCCAGTGGGCCCACGGGCCCCACTCCCCCCTCTGGCTTCGCCACTGACTCCGAGTATGTTCCTTAATTCGATTTTTTTTTTCAATTTCTGCGTTTTATTGTTGCGGAATTCTTGCGCGTGTTAAAGGGGATTGATTGTTGCTTGCAGGCGTGTGTCGGGGTCTGGGTTTAGGGTTTCATACGGGTATGCATGCGCGATTAATTTTTTTGAATCTTGCTCCATTTTCTACACTGGCTGCGGGTATGGGGGTTTAGGGTTTGTGTGTGGGGTGGTGGGTGGGTGTTGTTGTGCTTCTACGAGTGTGTCGCAATGGTGATGAGGAATACGAATTTTCTGCTTGAATTGAATTGAATTTGTTGCTTGAATTTTCTCATCTAGAACTGAATTTGCTCCTTTGTTTTCTGTCGTTGTGCAGTGGCAGATTTGCTTTGAATATTTGGCATGGTGGCAGTTTCACGAAAATTGAAAATGCTAGATTTTTATTCAGATGGCACATACATGAGGGTAGATGGGTTTGAGGTTGACATGTTCGGGTATTTTGAGATCACTGAAGCAGTTAAGGATTTGGGGTATAAGTCTTAGAAATGCCTAAGTTATAAGGTCTTTGGCAGCCTGCAATTCAAGGACTTGAAGGATAATAATGATGCCATGGCAATGACATCATATCTCAATATTTATTGCAAAATTTTAAATGTCTATGTGGATGGTGGAGTGACAAATGCTGAGACGGAAATTGAGATTATAGGCCTCGACAGTCTGTTAGAGAGTGTTCAAAGTGCTGCATTTGAACACGGGGAGGGAGCTGGGAGTCCACACCTTGAAAAGGGTGCTGATGCTGAGGATGGCAAGGGAAAGGGTAGTAAATTAAATGGTAAGTGTAGAATTAAGGTTGATGTGGCTAAGGAGGTCAGTGGAAAGGGAAAGTCGAAGGATAGTAAACACAAAGATAAAGGGAAGGCAAAGGTGGTGAATGAAGACTCAGATTCTTCGGATATTTCTTGGTATGATTCTGATGGATTCCCTTTTTTGGGGTTTGATGTGGTGGGCAAGGATTATGAGAGAGACGCAAGAATTTACGTGGTTCGATCCTTTAGAGCAGGATCTACGTCCACGGGAGAAGGGAGAAACTTGTATATTGCTTTCTGAGAGTACAAGAGAGCTTATATTTCTGTCTATTCTAACCCCTATTTATAGGTATAGGGTTTTACATCTTTATGAGTCCTAATCCTCTCACAATACTAACTCTTTTCCTTGCTTTTAGGAGTTAGGGTTTCCGTCCAAGTCTCCTTGATCCGGTCGAGGGTTATCCCTTGTGATTTAGTCGTGATCTCGGCGGATTTAGTGGGATTCGTCCAGATTTTTTGTGATCTTCCGAGTGATCCTATCCCTGCTTGGGATATTTTATGGACGACCTTTGAGGATAGGCCGAGGAGGCGAGGCCGAGGCCTGGAGCCCTCAGCCGAGGCTGGTACTCGTAGGCCGAAGCCTGCTGGTTTGAGCCGGAGTTATTGGGCCAAGGCTGCTGGCTTGGGCTGGAGTTACTGGGCCGAGGCTTAATGGGCTGTGTTATTGGGCCTGGGCCTAGGTGATTGGGCCGTACCCCATCAGAGCCCCCCCACAAGTAGGGGTTGGACACGAGGTAGTAGTGTATGTAGAGGAATGGTGACCCCCTCCTTGCGAGGACGAGGTGATGAAAATGATTACCCCTCCTTATGAGGATGAGGTAATTTAGAGTGATTACCCCCTCCTTACGAGGTAATTTAAATCGATTACCCCCTCCTTACGAGGACGAAGTAATTTAAAGAGATTACCCCCTCCTTGCGAGGATGAGGTAATTTAAAGAGATTACCCCCTCCTTACGAGGACAATGTAATTTAAAGAGATTACCCCCTCCTTACGAGGACAAAGTAATTTAAAGAGATTACCCCTTCCTTGCGAGGACGAGGTAATTTAAAGAGATTACCCCATCCTTACGAGGACGGGGTAATTTAAAGAGATTACCCCCTCCTTGCGAGGACGGGGTAATTTAAAGAGATTACCCCCTCCTTGCGAGGACGGGGTAATTTAAAGAGATTACCCCCTCCTTACGAGGACGAGGTAAATTAAAGATTACCCCCTCCTTACGAGGACGGGGTAATTTAAAGAGATTACCCCCTCCTTACGAGGACGAGGTAATTTAAAGTGTGTCATTGACATCGGCGGCTGAGGACACTTATAACCGAAGACGGAATGCGGACAGTCGCCGAGGTATGAGGCAAGCGTGTCAGACGCATTTAATGCGGCTTTATTTTCCCGATAAAGCTGCAAAAAAAGGTGAAAAGGCACAGGAGGCAAAGGGTTTGTTGGAGAAGTATATAACACACTTCATTGCCATTTTTTTATTTTTACCTCTGCAAAATTTCGAATTCACAGAAATTATCCGCAAGAGAGAAAGAAAAATTCTGCAATTTTTACCCAGTTGAGCACTCCCATCCAACGCGAACAAGTAAGTATGGCTGCGTCTTCCTCCTCTACTTCATACTCTGAGTTTGAGAAGGTGTTAGGGTTTTACGTAGGTAGTACTTCATCTACGTATTTTAATGTTTGTTTTCCCGAATCCTCCGTCACCGGTGTGGTGGCGGAGACTGGGTCGATCTTGTCGGAGATGACTGTTCGTTCACTTGCCAAGGATTTTCTCCTCCCATCTAGGTCTGTAGTTTTAATCCCTCGCAATAGTGATAGGGCTTGTTCGCCACCTTCCGGCTTCGTCACTGTATATGAGGACCATCTTCGGTCCGGTCTCCGTTTTCCCCTCTATTCTGCACTGGCAGAATTTCTTCAATTTTTTGGGATGCCACTAGGGCAACTTTCCCCCAACGCCGTGCGTCAGTTAGTCGGTGTTGTCGTAGAGGCGCATCGTGTAGATGTGCCGATGTCTCTGGCTGTCCTTCTTCGGCTTTATAAGCCGAAGAACAATAATAGTTGGTTCTATCTCCACCCTCGCACTGACTTTAAAGTCATGACGAGGTCAAAGGTAGCCAACTGGCACAAAAAAAAATTCTTCTGCAAACTTTCTGGGGTTGGGGAGTACTCGTGGGTTGTGTCCACTCTTCCTTCATGTAAACTGGATGAGAACCTCGATACCCTCGTCGAGCCTTTGACTGCAAAAAAGGTCGTCGAGAGTGAATACGTCGAGGAAGACCTCGTCCAGACCGGGCTGAGTCCTTTTGACTCGCGCCTTTCAAGGCCCCCACCTGCCGGTGAGGCTCGTTGCTCCCTTCTCGCTTGTTTGCCTCTGTGTTTGTTCTGACACTTTTGTTTTTGTTTGGTAGTGAGCAGGTTCATCGAGAAGGCGACAGGCAAGAGGTCGCACGCCGAGGAGTCGGACGCGTCTTCGTCATTGAAGTTGGCTCCCTCCCCTCCCGCCAATATACTCCCTAAGATGGGAGTGATCGCCGAGTCCGAGCCTCAAGGACGAAGAAGGCGAGGTCGGCCAAGCCTAACCCTAACCTCCCAGGGGGAGGTAGCTGTTGCTTCTGGTTCTCCGCTCCCCCTGTCCGAGGTACGTTCTCGTGTATTGAGATGTGCATGCATTTGTCGCCTCGGTCTTATTTTCCTATTTTTTGTTGCAGGCGGTGGCTAAGTTGGTGGGCCCCCTAAAGGCCCTGGAAGAGGAGCACCTCTACCTGGTCAGCCGGGTGAGGACGGCCGAGGCCGAGGCATGTGGGTGTGCCAAGAGGGAAGCCGAGACCAAGACAGCTTGGTCTTCGGAGGTCGCCCGCTGGGAGGCCGAGGTGGCCCGCCGCGACTCTCTTCTCGCCAAGTCGAGGGCGGAGGCGAAGAGATTGAAGGCCGAGGTTGCCGACTTCAAGAGCCGGGAGGCCGAAGCTGCGGCCTCGCAGGGAGAGATGTTTAAGGCCTTCCTTGAGAAGGTCTTCTGCTCTGCGGGGTTTGGGGACGCGGCTGCCGACGTTGCGGAGATCGTCAACTCCTCGGTGGTTTCCAAGAAACTGGAGGAGGTGGCCAAGGACATCCCGTCTCTGGACTTGGCCAAGTATGGCCACACGACCGCCTTGGCTGAGGATATCACGGAGGCTTACGCCCGGGTTCTGTCCCGGGGCCTTGTAGAGCTTCCTGTGGTGAAGGCCCTTGTGGCCTCACCTACTTTTCTAATGGCCGAGGCCGTGCGCCAGTGCCAAGTCGACCAGGACGCTGGCGTGGTGGAGGTGTTGGGGAAGATCGGCGCTCGGAAGGCCGAGGATGCAGCTACCGCCGAGCCCGTTCCTGTTGCCGAGGCTATCCCAGTCATCGAGGAGACAGGTGCCGCCGAGAAGGTCCCCGCCACCGAGCCGGAGAAGGAGACGGAGAGAAGGTCGGCTCCCACTAGCCCTTAGTCTAGTCTTCTCTCTCTCTTTTTTTTGTGTTGTATTTCGGCACCGATAAGGTGCCAACATTTTGCGGCCAAGTGCCTAATAAAATACACTTGTTCATATTCTGAGTCTTCTTCTTTATTTGTTCTTTTATCATAGCTTGAACTGTGTACTCTTCGGGACCTCGTCCGCAAGGCGGAGGGCGAGGCATTGTATTGGCAAGGTATAGCTCGTCACACTCATGACGAGGCCGAAGTGAAGTTGACAGAGCAATAGATCAAGTATGATGAACTTTACACTCGTTTCGTCGAGATGGAGGAGATGCTCAAAATTTCCAATGAGGATGCCAAGACGATCCTCGAAGAGCATGCCGAGTACGAGGCTCTGATCCTGGAGCTGGGCGGACTGACAATTAGCGATGTGCGCGAGGAGATTGCTGAGCGAGCTAAGGAGTTGCGGAAGATTCGAAAGCAATTCGGCTCAGTATCTCCTGAGTTCGACAAGCACATACTCGTTGTGAGGGATTTGGCTCAGATTTACAAGTGTGTGATTGATCGTAGGCCAAAACTTCGCGAGTATTTGGATCAGTACGTCCCCGCTGAGTCGCTCAATGCTTCGGCCTCGCAGCGCGTTGTCAAGTATTCTGATGACTTTAAGCGCTAATTGGTCGAAGAGCGTGAATGAGCCTTCTCCAGGAGAGCCAGGTCTCCGCAAAAACAAGGGAAGTCCCATCCTCGCGGCCGAGGTCAAGCTGGTGGACGAGGACGAGGCTCAGCTGGTGGCCGAGGCCAAGATCGTCCTAGCCCAGATGTGAATAAGGACTTCGTAGGGGACTGACTTAGTTTTAGCAAACCCCGAGGCCCTACTTAGTAGGACTTTGTAATATCAATCCTTGTAATAATTTGTTCTCTTTTGAAGAACTTGGAATATTACTTTATTACTTGAGTACTTTAAATACTATTCCTTTAAACTTATGTTTATTAGAACTTATATTTATTGTTGTTCGGTCACTATTGTTTCCAAACTCTTAATATTGTTCCCCAAACTGAGGTTTGTGGAACTTATAATGTCC
>JAOWBJ010073517.1:0-10054 GCA_028566335.1 Monarda citriodora | reverse complement strand
CTTGCCATAATTGCAGCGGAACCAACCTAACTACATATTTGCCAAAAATAACTTAGTGTATTTTCATACACTCACAAGGGTTACCATTTTAATATTAGTTCGGGCCAATACATTGTTCTGCCATTGAAACAAGTTCAATTTATTGAATAATGATTTCAATGAAAAATATAAGGTTGTTGTAGGAGATTGTATACTTAAGGAAAAAATCAGTCTATAAAATTGATGGTTTTGTGTATACAATATTAATTCCATTGCTTACAATCTTTTATCCGAAAATATTTAATTTAAAAGAAAATATTGTTAACATCTCATGTTTTAAGTTATGTGAACGTTGCGAGCTCAAAAGATCACAGGATGATAATAATTAGATATAAATATGGGTCACGGTCCAGATAGGCATAAGTTATCGTGTGCACGAATGCATATTAGTGGTAGCGGTGGGTTTCAACAACTAATTGATGTGATACGGTGGAACATATTGACTGGACTGAAGTGAGATAATGTTTTTTTGAACTGACCCTCGTATGAGGAGAAGAACTAGAGATCTCGGAATTTAGAATTGAATATGAATCTTGATAGACTTTTATTCATATGCATGGTGTTTAACGTTACTCTGACTTATTCGGGACGAGTCAGAGAATCGATTCTTAAACATTATATCTTGAGTAACACTGAGACTCGTAGTTTGGATAATTATTCTCATCAAGGAATCATGTATGTTCAGGGTGAGATATCCCCTTAGAGAGTTCACAAGTATTATAATACTATGTAATGCATTCTGATTGTGAACGAGTATTACTTGAGAATAATATGAGGTTAATTAATAAGAAACAGTCATAATGACTCTAATTAATTAATGGATATTGATGTCTTAAACACGAGGATTATTCTAAATAAAATACGAGCCTCAATCTAGGTAATTCGGGTACTAAGTAGTAAACCAATTATATTAGCTATAGTGGTATGTAATATAGCTCTGGTTAAACGATTTCTCGGGGCTGAGGATAAATTATTTAATTGAGTAAGACTCACACACTATTCTGGTATCTACATCATGGGATGGCCGAAGTTTCTCGAAAATGATAATTAGTATTAAGTTTAATAATTGGTCACAAGAAAAATAGGTTTATATATTTTAATACATATGATGGATTCCAATTTTTGAGAATAATAAGATGTGCAAGAATGTAAAGAGAACATGAGAGTTACGTGGTTTGATCCTTAGGTCAGGATCTACGTCCACGGGGAAGGAGAAGAACTTGTATATTAGTTTGAGAGTACAAGTGATCGTATGTTTCAATCTATGCTACCCCCTATTTATAGGTATATGGTTTTACATATTCATGGAGTCTAATCCTACCATAATACTGATTCCGATCCCTCTTCTCCGCTGGGTTCGGGAATTTAGATAGACTTCGTTCGCCGAACTTAGTGCTATCCTTTGTGGTTTCATTGTGATATTTGCGGATTTGGTGGAATCTCCTGGATTTGTTGTTATCTTCCGAGTGATCCTATCCCTACTTGGAGTCTTACATGGATCAAGCCTTTGAGAGTAGGCCGGAGGAGCTGGGCCGATGCTTCAGGCCTTGGGACGAGGCTAGGGCTGCTGGGCCAAGCTTCTTGGTTTGGGCTGAAGCCCTTGGGCCGAGGTTCATGGGCCATATTATTAGGCTGAGGCTAGGTGATTAGGCCCCCTATCAGAGCCCCCCACCAAGCAGGGGTTGGATACGAGGAATAGGTAGTATAGGAGAAAAGATAAATATTTACCCCTCCTCACGAGGACGAGGTAAAGAAGAATAATTACCCCCTCCTTACGAGGACGAGGTAAAGAGAGAAAAATTACACCCTCCTTACGAGGATGAGGTAAAGAAGAATAATTACCCCCTCCTTACGAGGACGAGGTAAGAAAGAAAAATTACCCCCTCCTTACGAGGAAGATGTAAAGAAGAATAATTACCCCCTCCTTACGAGGATGAGGTAAAGAAGAATAATTACCCCCTCCTTACGAGGATGAGGTAAGAAAGAAAAATTACCCCCTCCTTACGAGGACGAGGTAAAGAATAATAATTACCCCCTCCTTACGAGGATGAGGTAAAGAGAGAAAAATTACCCCCTCCTTACGAGGACGAGGTAAAGAAAAAATTATTATCCCCTTAACCTTGGGAACCTTTATCTAGGTGTGTGGCCTCGTCCTCGGATATCCGAGGCCACTTGTGTACCGAGGCAGAGATGCGGACGGCCGCCGAGCTCGCGTATAGGCCGTGTCAGACGCATTAAATGCGGCTCTGTAATTCCCGAAAAAGCTGCGAAAAAACGAAAAAGTTAAAAAAGTTGAATGGTTTTTTGGAGATTCGTATATAATACGCTACCGTCTCCTTTGTAACACTTTATTTCATCTGCTTCACAATATCACTGAGAGAAAACCCTCGTCTACAAATCATTGATTTCTGCTTCTCGGACAGTCATCTTCCCAAAAAACAAGTAAGCATGGCCACTTCTTCCTCCTCTACTACATTTTCCGACTTTGAGCGTGTGTCGAGGTTTACTGTGGGTGGGAAATCTTCTGAGTTATATAGCGTTTGCTTCCCTGAATCTTCCGTCACCGGTTTGGTGGCGGAAACACCTTCTATTTTGTCGGAGATTACTCTCCGGACACTTGCAAAAGATTTCCTCTTTCCTTCAAATCAGTAGTGTTAATACCTCATGATAAGGAAAGGGCATGCTCGCCACCATCTAGATTTTTTACGTTGTACGAAGACCACCTTCGCTTCGGTCTTCGGTTTCCTCTCTATTCTGCTATCGCAGAATTCCTCCAATTTTTTGGTATGCCCGTTGGGCAATTATCCCCCAACGTAGTCCGTCAACTAGTTGGGGTAGGAATAGAGGCACACCAAGCTGGTGTGCCGATGTCGTTAGGTGTTCTTCTTCAGTTATACCAGCCGAAGACCAGCAAAGGCTGGTTTTACCTCCATCCTCGTACCGACTTCAAGGTCGCTACGAGGTCAAAAGTGTCTAATTGGCATAAAAAAATTTCTTCTGTAAAATTACCGGGGACGGGGAATACTCCTGGGTAATGTCTCCTCTCCCATCGTCCAAAGTGGATGAGGACCTCGACACCCTCGTCGAGCCTTTGGTAAAGAGAAAGGTGGTCGAGGGTGAGCATACCGAGGATGACCTCGTCCAGGCCGGGATGAGCCCCTTTAATCCCCGCCTTTCAAGGCCCCCACCTGCCGGTGAGGCTCGATTTCTTCCTTTCACAGCTTCGTACATGTGACCGTTCTGACACTTATTATTATTATTTTTTTGTGTGCAGTGAGCAGGTTCGTCGAGAAAACTACCGGCAAGAGGTCGCGGTCCGAGGAGTTGGACGCAACCTCGGCGCCGAAGCTGACCCCAACCCCAATAGTCCAAGTGCCCCCAAGGCGGGAGCAACTGTTAACTCCGGTGTCCACGCCCGGAAGAAATCAAAGCAGGGGAAACCCCCCCTAACTTCTCAGGGCGAGGTGGTCACCACCCCCGACTCATCGCTGCCACTGTCTGAGGTACGCGCTTGTAGTGAACATTACATGTCATTTTTAGCCTCGGTCTAACTTTGTTATCCGTGTAGGTGGTAGCTAAACTGGTGGCCCCCTCAAGGCCCTAGAAGAGGACAACCTTCGCCTGGCCGGGCGGGTGCAGGACGCCGAGGTTACCGCCCATGGCTGCACCGAGCGGGTGGCAGAGACAAAAAACGCCTGGTCGGTCGAGGTGGCCCGCCGAGATGCCCTCCTTTCCAAGGCCAAGGAGGAGGTGAAGAAGCTGCGGGCCGAGGTGGCGGCCGCATGCATCAGGGAAGCCGAGGCTGCGGCCTTGCAGGGAGGGGTGCTGGAGACCTTCCTGTAGGAGGTACTCTTCTCCTGCACCTTCAGTAACGTGGCCGCTGACGTGGCCGACATCGTCAACTCCGCGGCGGTGTCGAAGAAGTTTGAGGAGGTGGCTCTGAGTTCCCAACGCTGGACTTAGCGAAGTACGGCCACAAGGTCGTGACTACCGATGACATCACGCATGAATACGCGAGGGTGTTATCCGGGGGGATTCTTCGTCTCCCGGTAGTCAAGGCGTTGGTGTCGTCGCCGACCTACCTCACTCCCAAAACCGTCCGCCACTGCAAGGTAGACCGAGACCTCGGCCTGGAGAAGGCCTTAGTGGAGATCGGCTACTGGATAGCCGAGGCAGCGCCTGCCGGGGAGGAGCAGGAGAAGGAGAAGGAGAAAGACGGAGCCGACGGGGCTGAGGTCGGCTCCTAAACGCGCTTGTTATTATTTTTTTATTATTTTATTATTTTTTTAGACATGATGTACTTCGGCACCCCTAAGGTGCCGACACTCCTTTTTGAGGCTATATGCCTAATAAAAGAAATGCTTTTCTTTATTCTGAGTCTCCTTCCTTTGTATTTTTATAATAGCTTGATGAACTGCATGTGCTCCGTGACCTCGTCCAAAAGAAGGAGGGACAGGTATTATATTGGCAAGGCATAGCTCGCCACACTAGGGACAAAGCTGAGGTTAAATTCATAGAGCAGTAGACGAAGTATGACGAGCTGTACACTCGTTTCCTTGAATTGGAGGAGAAGCTCAAAATTTCCAAGGACGATGCTAAGGCCATCCTTGAAGAACACGCCGAGTACGAGGCCTTCATTTTTAGAGCGAGGTGAACTCACTATTAGTGAGGTGCGGGAAGAAATATCCGAACGAGCTAAGGAGTTGCCGAAGATCAGGGATAAGTTCGGCTTGGTGTCTCCCGAGTTCGACAAACACATCCTCGTAGTGAGGGACTTGGCCCAGGTGTATGAGTGTGTGATGGACCGCAAGCCGAAGCTTCGCCAATACTTGGAGCAGTATGTCCCCGTCGAATCCCTTGAGGGTTCGGACTCCCGGCGCGTTGTCAATTATTCCGACGACTTTAAGCGCCAATTGGCCGAGGAGCGTGAGCGAGCCTTCTCCCGGAGAGCTAGGTCTCTACAGAAGCGAGGAAAATCTATTGCTCATAGCCGAGGACAAGGCGGTGGACGAGAGCGAGGGTCTGGGGGTGGCCGAAGCCAAGATTATCCCAAAAGCGCCGAGGATAAGGATTTCATCGGGGATTGGCTTAGTTTCAGCAAGCCCCGAGGTCCGGCTTAGGAGAATTTGTAATAGCAAACCCTTTTGTAATAGTGACTGTTCCTTTTTAGAAATGTAACATTTCTTCAAATTATTGGGTTAACTTTAATAATGTTCCGTAAACTTGCGTGTTTATTAGAACTTTTTGATATGTTCGGCAAAAATTGTTGATAGAGTATGAACCAACACCTTGCTCGGCCAATCACTAGGACCGATCTACAACCGACCTAGTGATCGGCACAACAAGGAATGTTGGCCCCTCTTTTCACATAACTCCACTGCTCGGTAACTCCTCGGCTGGAGCAGGACATATCGAATAGCTCGGCATCACGACAGCAGAGTAGTACGAGCAAGACCCGGAACACCTGAGCTCGTTGACATACCTCGGAAACCGAGGTACCCCATCGTCCCTTTCGCCGAGGTCACTTATGTACTGCATTGAGTACAGCCAAAAGTACGTGGTACCTTCATTCCCGCAGGCTACTTTTGGGCAGTTATCGTGATTAGTACAGAACAGCTGGCCAGGACGAGATTAATGGAGATTTACCTTAATCAGAACCGGATAAATGGAAAGGACGAGATTAGCGGGGAAGATTCTAGAACTTGCCATGTAAAATTCATGGGCTGCAATCCATGAGCTACACAAAGCCCATGCAGGAAAGTAGTTCCAGATAAATAGCTAATGTTCATAGGGTTAGGGCACGCGCTATCTTTTGTACACTGTAATACTCCTCTTCAATCAATATAACAAACAGCACCCTTTACCACCGTGGACGTAGATCTACTCACGTAGATCGAACCACGTTACCTCTTTGTGTCCCTTTACGTGTTCTCTTCATCGTATACTTATTTGTAAGTTTTTGAGAAATATCATCCCCCTTCCCCCCGTCTTTGTGGAGTTCCTGACGAGGTTAAAGTTACCGTTGGGTCAGTTTACTCCCAACGTTTTCATGCATTTGATTCCCTTAGCCGTAGAGAGTCATAGGCTAGGGATTCCCTTTACCGTAGATATTATCTTCCGGTTTTTTCAATTCAAGAGGCTGGGGTCCTGGTATTATTCCTCTCCCCTCCTCAACTTCAAGCCACAAATCAAATCCAAACACCCCGTGTGGCAGGGTGATTTTGTCTTTTGCTCGGGTACGGGGGCTCCGCTCTTTCCGTGGTGTGAGCGCCGTATAGGTCGCGTCTCTGTAGAGAGCGTAGGTGAGTCCAAAGCTGGGCTGGAAGAGCTCGGCATCTTTTCACGGGTCTATACCGAGCACGAGCTCGCTGATGTCGGGCTCCGTGCCCCGGTTTTCAAGGGTGAGGCCGGCTATCCGTGCCGTATTTTTCCGTTCTTCTCATTTCTTTGCTTTGTTTTACATATTTTTTCACTGCTATTTTTGTGCAGTGTCTTTATGGAAGGCCGCGCAGAGTAAGGGAGGGGAGGAGAAGAAGAAGGAAACCAAGAAGCGGAATCTTGCCATCTCTCTACCCAACGATCTTCATGCCTCGAAGAAGGCAAAATCCATTACCTCGGCGGCGACCGTGGTTTCCTCTTCTCCCGTTTCTTCAGAGAGAACTCTTCCCGTTGCCGATCCCTCGGTCTTGGCGCCGAGGACTTCTCGACAACTCGCTTTTCCTACTGCCCCCGTTCTGACTGCTGCGGCAGCAGTCCCCGTGACCGATTTTTCTACCCCCTCCGAGGTCGCTGGATGGTGCCTTAACGCAGTGGAGGTAACTTGTTTCCTCTTTTTTGTAGTTATTGCTCTTTTGCTACGTACTTACATTATTTGGTGTCACGGCAAGCCAAGCGTATGTTGGCTATCATAGAGGTGGGTGTCGCCGAGCTTGCCAAGGCTGAGGAGGAGGTTGCCCAGAGAGATGGTGACATCTCTCGTCTTCGGCAGAAGATTGATGACGCAGAGCACCGAACATCCCTGGCACTACAAGCCCAGAGGAGTAGCGAGGCTGAGGCATCGGCTGCGAGGGCTGAGGCGTCGGCTGCGAGGGCCGAGGCGGCGGCTGCGAGGGCCGAGGTGGTGGAAGCTCGGCAGCAGCTGCAGCAACAGCAACACCTGGTGGAGGCCTAGGTTCAGGAACGTCTGCAGCAGCAGCAGGCGAGTTTTGTGGGGGCCCAGGGTGGAGTTCTCCGTGTTTACATGGAGAAGCTCTTCACTTGCCTCCAATTTTCGGGGATGGTCAGCGCTCTTTCCGACCTGGCGGGGCAGGGGACAGGCAACCTGGACCCGTATGCTCGGGTTGTAAAAGCCAGGCTTCAATCCTTACCTCTGCTAGATCACCTCGCCTCCCTGTCTTATCCCCTTACTGTGGAGCTCGTGCAATCTTGCACGGTCGACCAAGATACGGTGATGGAGTTGGAGTGTTTGAAGGTCGGCGACGTGCCGCCTGCCGAGGTGATCCATCCCAGCATCGTCGACCGGAGACTAGAGGAGGAGGAGGAAGAGAAGGAAGAGGAGGAAGAGGACGAGGAGCAGCACGCCAAGGACCTTGGGGTCGGTGCTGGTGACTTCGGTGAGGGTGGAGGCGGCGGCCATGCTGAGCACTACGACCAGGGATTGGGTGATGCTTCTGCTGTGCATCAACATCCCGCTCCCTAGCTGTTTAGGGCTTTAAACTTTTTTTTTGGTTTTTGTTGTACTCTCCTTGGCCTTTTGTGCCCACCGCCTGTACTTATTTATCTATCAATGAAACTTCCTTTTATCCATTGTCTATATTCCTTATAGCTTAAACCTTCTTCTATGCTTGTAGCCTCCTACGCATCCACATGAGTATTATTTAGACGAGCTACGGAATGTGTACAACAAGCTCTATCATGCGAGGAAAGAAATTGAGTATTGGATTGAAGCTCATAGTATGGTTGCCGACGAGCTTGAGGATGCTAAGAGAGACTCTGATTGTTGGAAGGATTGCTATACCGCGGCTGTTGAAGCAGCCGAGCACCGAGCTAAAGAAACCAGGTGGAGCACGACAGGCTGTCTGCACAGTTGTTAGATACGCAGCAGTCTTTGGAGGACTTGAAGAATGAGTATGATAAAATCGCTTATGATAGGTGGCTTCTCTCTAATGAGAATTTTGAATATGAAGATATCATCCACAGGAACGGTGGTCTCACCATTGAGGAGGTTGAAGATAAGATGTACGCTATTTGGGAGAAGTGTAAGCCCTTCTAGATGGATGGTCGTACTTCTAATGAAGAATTCCGTAATTACGTCCATGAATTGAGGGAATACGCCCAGATGTACCGCATATATGAGGTTCGCTGTCCGAGCTTAATGGAATTGCTCGCCGAGACCCCACTTCCTCGCAGTGCTGTAGTCCCGGATCCTTATATTGAGCCGGAGAGAAACCGTGGTAGAGGCCGGGAGAACAGGTCGGATCCAGCTTCTCGTGGCCGAGGAGGCCGTGTGGTGGCCGTGGTAGTGGCCGGGGTGGTGGCCGGGGTGGTGGCCGGAGTGGTCAAGTGAACTTACAGCAGTTGTACTCCATACTCCATACTGGCGCTGTTGATGGTAGTAGAACCGGTAGTTCGTAGCTTTCCTGCTTTATTCCCCCGTGTATCCCCCCCGTATCTTTTTGTAGCGTCCATGAGTGTCTTGTTTCACTTTTCTGCTAGGTGCTTTATAAAGTGTCTTAGTACCTCGGCTTCCGCCGGAAGGACCGACCCTCCGCTATTGCCGAGGTTTTGTGTTCCTTTTTTGGCGAGTTGTATCGCGAGGAGTGGTCCCCTTGCGCGCGCTTGAATAATTCCTCATGTGAGGATTTGAGTAACATTTATTTAAAGAAAAATTGTTATCCCTTGGGCTATTCCTTTTCTTTTATTAGGTTTTACCGAGCTTGAGGGGTTTATACCTTTAAAAAGATTTTTACCACTCTCTTGCTGGTCATCACAAAGGGGGCCAGCCTTTGTGATATTAAAAGTAATGAAGACTCATAGTATAAGTGGGAATAACACGACACATGCAGACAGTTATAGAAAAAATAAGAAATAAAGTGCATAAATTATTTTTCATTTCAAGATTTTAAAAGAAATTCTTTGCACAGGATATTAAATGACAGACACATGGACTTTATGCAAGACTTCCCACTCATACAAAGTACTTCTTTAAATTTGAGATATGTCAAGTCCGAGGTAAGGACTCACCAGTCATCCTAGCTAGTTTGTACGCGCCTTTCCCATAGACTCTTGTGACTTGGTAAGGCCCTTCCCACGCCGGTTCAAGTTTCCCGAGCTTCTTTGCTCTGCTCGTCTCATTGTTTCTAAGGACAAGGTTCCCTACTTTGAGCTCTCGGAATTTCGCGCGCCGATTGTGGTCTGAGCTACTTGTTGCTTGTACCGAGCTTCTCTGATGAAGGCTTGTTCTCTCCTTTCTTCTTGCAGATCGAGTTCTGCTCGGGGATTTTCCTTGTTTTGTTCGGCATCGAAATTTGTTGTTCTTGGGCTCGGCAGTCCGATCTCGACAGGGATGACCGCTTCTGCCCCGTATACCAGACTGTAAGGTGTCTCTCCTGTCGCCGTGCGAGGTGTTGTTCGGTACGACCATAGGACCTGTGGTAGATTTTCCGCCCACTTCCCTTTAGATCGGTCGAGACTCATTTTCAATCCCTTGATCAGCATTCGATTAGTCACCTCGGTTTTTCCATTTGCCTGGGGGTATGCGACCGAGGTGAATCTCTGCTGGATTCCGAGCTCTTCACACCAACTTTGGAAGCCTCGGTCCGCGAAATGTGTGCCGTTGTCCGACACTAGAACTTTTAGTATGCCAAACCGACAGATGATGTATTTCCAAACAAAAGTCCGTGCTTTGTGGCTGGTGATTGTTGCCAAGGGCTCCGCTTCACCCACTTAGTGAAATAATCAATGGCTACAATGAGGAATTTCAGCTGTCCTGGAGCTCGCTCGAATGGCCCTACTA
>JAOWBJ010073299.1:0-10057 GCA_028566335.1 Monarda citriodora | reverse complement strand
CAGTATCTGATCGTGGCAGTGGATTATTTTACGAAGTGGGTAGAAGCCGAACCCCTCGCTAAAATAACAGGAGCCAATGCCTTGGACTTCGTATGGAAGAATATAGTATGTCGCTTCGGCATACCTCACATCCTTGTCTCGGACAACGGCACCCAGTTTGCAGATAAGAAATTCAAAGAATGGTGCAAAGAATTGAACACAACAACACTTTACGTCGGTTGGATATCCCCAAGCCAACAGACAAACTGAGGTCACAAACCGAACTATTGTGAAAGGACTTCAAAAAAGGCTGGATAAAGCAAAGGGGGTGTGGGTCAAAAATCTTCCCCAAGTCCTATGGTCACTACGAACCACACCGCGAACCGCCAACGGAGAAACTCCGTACAGCTTGGTATACGGAGCCGAAGCGGTAATCCCCGTAGAGATCGGCATGCCCAGTCCTCGCACTCTAAGCTTCAATGCCGAAGCAAACAACGAGGCACTTCGAGCGGAGCTTGATATTGCCAAAGAAAAGAGGGAACTCGCCTTCATCAAAGAAGCCCAGTACAAGCAGCAAGTAGCCCGCTATTATAATAAGAGGGTAAAAATGCAGCAATTCCAAGTAGGTGACTTGGTCCTACGGAACAACGAAGTAAGCGGAACTGAAAAGCTCGGCAAGCTAGAACCTACTTGGGAAGGGCTGTACCGGGTGAGCGAAGTTCTCGGCAAAGGGTCTTACAGATTGGCCTATGCGTCCGGCGAACAAGTTCCCCGCACCTGGCATGTTACGAACCTCAAAAAATACTACGTGTGAGAGGTCTTCATCTATACTTGCATATAATTATGATATTTTAGGGTGTCCGGTCTGTCTTTTATCTGCATTAGAGTCGTGTAAGTCTTTGCCATTCAGTTATAAAAATCCTTTCCTTTTTATACTTGCATGTTATCTTTATTTATTTTTTCTGTTCATACATACGCCCGAAGATCTTTTCATACATCCATATAAAATTCATAAGGCTGGCCCCCTTATTGAATAAAAACCGAAGACGTAAAAAGTCAAAGTCTTCTCAAAGGGAGACATAAGGCTTGTCAAGGTTTATACCACAACAAGGTGCTTTGGCATCCGAAGCACCCAAAAATACAAACGCGTTCAAGGAAAATCCAATCCTAGCAAAATCACCAAATAAGGATACACTAAACTTCAGCTATAGCCAAAGTTAAAGCTGCTTCGGTCTTACCGAACACTCCAAAAAGAAAATCTGTAAAGAAGCTGTGAATACGGCAAAACATATTAAAATACTTTAAAATATAAACGTATATACATTTCTATCTGCTACGACTATGGTGCAGGTTTTTTCGGCACACTATGGTACAACAAGTTGGTAGCAAAATCCGAAGGTTTCTTGGCTCGCATAAAACCGTCCAAGTCAAACTCCTTCTTGGGATCAGCTCTCTGGCTCCGGGATGACGAACCAACAGGTCTCTTCCCGGGGTTCTTTCTTTTCTGAAGCCGCGCCACCTCCTCTCTTCGGTCCTGCTCGGTATACTGAGGGTCCCTATGTTATGCCCAGCTGGGGGAGGGACATTGTCCACAGCTTCTTTTATCCAAGCATGCCGAAGTAAAAGATGAGGATAAGCTTCGCCTACATGCCGGATCACATGAATCTCGGATCGGTATTCATTGCTGAATTTGTTCTTATGTTTACGATCCGAGTCCAGGCTTCGGATATCATTTCTTTGGCATCAGTGATGGTGAGCCCACCAACACTTTGGATCATGCGCTCATACAGTGTAATCTCCTCTCTGGCCAAACGAACTTCAGTCTTCATGTCAGCGACTAGGATTTCCAAATCCACCTTTTGAGCCAACACTTCATCAAACTTCACTTGGTCGTCAATAGCTCTCTTCTCCGCTTCGTCAACTGCCGAACTATAGAGCCGCTTCCACCGAAGAATTTCTAACTCCTTAAGATTCATCATACGGAGTAAAGCTTTCAGTTCGGCTTCCCAATTAAAAGTAGTACGCTACAGAAGTAAAAGCATAAAGCGAAAATGTAAAGGCAAGCATATTACGAAGCAAGGAGGTTTCATTCCATTCAAAATAAGGAGTACATAGAGAGGGCTCCAGGGCCTAAGTACAAACGACATGCCTAAAAACTACGAAGGTAATGCAAAAGAGAAGTAATCATACTTCGGCATTTGCTCCACCATCTTCGCGGTTTGGCTGTTCCGTACCATCGCCCACCGGAGGGTTCACCGCGAGCTCCGCTTCGGAGGGATCATGAGCCACTTGAGGCTCCGCTTCTTTAGGCGTCTTCGGCACGCTCTCGTCATCGTCGCGAAGATCCACCCTCTCCTCCTTCTCGTCCTCCTCTTCTCCCTCTTCGTCCTCGGCCTCGGCAGGTTGAGCAGTAATCGGAGCAGGGGATATCGGACCAGTCGTAGCCAAGAGCTTAGTGATCAGCTCGTCCTCATCGGTCCGACACTCTCTCACCACTTCGGCTGTGAGAAGAGAAGACGCAGACGCTAGAGCATCCAGCAAGGGCAAGCTCTGAAGGCGAGCTGCTATAGCCCTCGCGTACAACGAGAAAATGGCCTCTGGTTCGGCGTCCTTATTCTCCGTCAAAATCCGGCTCAATCCACCAACAAATCCAGCGAACTGCTGGCTACAAAATAGCTTCTCCATGTAAACACGGAGCGCTTCTCCCTGAGCAATGACAGCCGAAACAGTCTCCTGCTCTTGCTGCTTCGTCAACACCTCGAAGCAAGTCCTCCAGATCTCAGCTTCGTCCTGGGCCGCCCTCACTTCGGCCTTGGCCGTCCTCGCTTCAGCTTCGGATGATTCGGCACGGACGATTGCATGGTCCATGGCCGACTTCAGCGCCCGGGCCTCCGTGGTCACCTTCGTGACCTCCCTTTTGGCCTTGTCCTTGGCTGCCAAGGATTCCTTCTGTCGCCGACACCCTTCGGCAGACTTTCTTAGCTCAGCAGATAGCACTCCGGCCATCAGCTCGAGTTTCTGCACAAGATCAGCCAAGTCAAAATTCATTCAAACAAAAACGTTACGAACAGTGTAGCTACAATGCGCACCTCCGAGAGGTCCTCCGGCCAAGTCAAAGTCTCAGCAATAGAACCTCCATGAACCGAAGCTTCTACGGCTTCGGCAACTTGCGGGAGAGACGGAGCAACTCCCTTCCCTTTACCGAAGAGGTCCCCCACCGTCTTCTCCGAAGAAAACGAGGAGGAAGAAACGGTCTTCGGAGCGACAACTATAGCGTCCTCCTTTCGCGGCTTCTTCGGCAGTTGATCCGAAGCGGTAGATGCCGAATCAGTGGGCTTCGGCCTTTTCTTAATCTTCTTCTTCTTCTCGGCCGAAGAACCCTTGAACCCTGCGTTCGCCAGCATAGTCACTGCAAAAACGGTACAAACAATCAGACAAGGCCGAAGCATAACCCAATGGTTCGTCGCAAAGAGTAAACCCTCACCCGGCTCTTCATCATCCGAGACGAAGTTAATCGGACCCCGGACGAGCTCGGAATCCGGAGGCGTCCTCACTACCTTACCAAGGCCCTTGATCCGTTCCTCGAGCTCGCCGAGGGGCTTCGTCACAGGATGGGCCAAAGATTTAGACCTTACCCACTTGTGCCCCACCGCTCCGGTTCTAGTGTAAAATACGAAGCGGTGTTGCCACGCGGACCACTTATTATTGGTTTTGGGCGCGAAAGAGTTAATCAGAGTGAGATAAAACCATGAGCATTTTCGGTGAAAGGCAAAAAAACGAAGTATAATATCTACGGTCAAGTCATGACCGAGACCCTGCACTTCGGCAGCTAAAACAGTAAGGAGCTTCCATGAATTGGGCGTAACCTGTCCTATGGGTAACCTAAATTTATCTAACAAATCCCGGAAAACCGGGTATAAAGGGAAACGAAGCCTTCAACGTAGGGCAGCTTCGTACACTACTTCTGTACCATCCTCCGGTGCATCAGCTCTCTGCCTTTTATGAGGAACCACGATGTCTCCGCCCGGGAAGTCGTACCCGTAATACATAGCGGTAGCCGCATCCCGATTCAAGGTAGACCAAAAATACTCAACGGGCTTTAAATCAGCATTTTTCTTGACGACGGGACGCGGCGAGGGAGCCACAGCAGTACGGTCATCCTCACCACCGCCATCGCCCCCATGGCTACTATTTTCGGACCTATCCTTCCCACTACCCGACACGGAATTCATAAGTGAGACGACATACTTACTTGTCAATGGATGTCGAGGAACTCGCGAGTGGTATAAACCAAAAAGCGGCGGCCGCGGAAGTGGAAAAAAGAAAAGTGATGGGTGAAAAAGGGTTTTTATCTAAAATGAAGCGACGGTACGCATCCCACTTTTCCGGGATACGTACCGCCGCATTAATTGCGGAAGCGTACTGTGCACGATTCGCCACGTTATCACTTTCAAAACCACGACTTCACTTCGGCGTTGCCGAAGCTCACTTCGGCAGCCCCTCGCTTCCGGACCAAGCATGCTTTCCCTACACCGCCTCGCTCTTCGGGGGGGTAGTGATGGGATACGGCCCAAATCCCTCAAGCCCAATGGATAAAGCCCACTAGCTTCGGCCCATTTATGGCTTGAGAAGTTTGGCCCAAGTTACTCTCTGCTTCGACCCCAAGAAAAGAGCTTCGGCTGTCTAGCACAAAAGCAAGCAAACCACAGATGCTGGACAAAACAATAACTACCGAAGTCAAAGCCATCTAGTTGGTGACAAGGCTTCGTACAAAGGACTTCGGCGTAACCGGAGCTCTTACTGTGACGAAGAGGCTTCGGCATAGCCGAAGACCTCTAGACTATCGACACTTGGGGCTCGTTTGGTACCCGGGTTAGAGCGGGACAAGATAACCCGAGACAACTAATTTACTGTTCACCCGGGATAAGCCGGGTATCTGTAACCCGGGGGCGTGGGTTAGAGATACCCAAGAAAACAGTGTTTGTCCCGGACCCGACCAGACTTTCATCCCGACAGCAAAACACGGGACAAAAGGGTGATATGTTGTTTTATCCTTGGCTATCCCGCCTTGTCCCACCAACCAAACATGCCATTAGGTGCATGCCCCAAAGGGTTAGTGTCATCTTCAATTCTTCATGGTGGACTAAATCCTGATGGGAAGAATTTTATGATGAAAGACAAACAGATAAAAATGAGATTGTACAACTTTAGGGGATGAAAGTATCTGTGCTGGTGACATTCTACATGGAGGAAATGTTTGTTTCTGCAATTTGAAAGGAAATTTTTAACTATCCTCTTGAATTATGTACTCCCATCGCCTATAAATTTGGATATCCATGAACAGCTCTATTCCAAATTGGTTCTCTCCTACATCTTATTATCTTGTGTGCTTTTTTCGTAACCAAATCAAAGAGCTGATGATTCTGATTCATCTGCTATTCGACGGTCTACTCTGTCACAACGTTTTCTAGCTTGTTGCTTATAACTACATTGATGGAAGAGTTTCGTGACCTAGGGCCCTTTTGTGTGATAATTATTTCAAGGAACGAAATAAGAATCCTGCTTATCTATGTTGAGGAAGCTAAATATGCCACTTGAAGCAAAACCTTTGACTATGGGAACAATTAGCATTGCTGATTTACTTGTGTTTTCATTTTGCAGGCCAGAGTGAGAAGTGGAATAAGGCAAATTGTTTCTGAATTCAGTTCTAGAGGGGACTTATGTATACGGAGTCCAAATCATTCTCTCTTGTCATTTCATTATTCTGTCGAAACTTCGCCATTACTGAATGCTCCTGAAATCATACAATTTTCAGATAGGTGCAACATTTAATCAGTAAGTTATGTACTATGTTATTTTCTTAATCATATGTACTCTGGCATGTTGGCCATATATAGCTTATGAACTCTGTTTTTTTTGTAGATCTAAGGAGTATTATGTTTGTTTGTCATTGTTGGTAAAATGGCTTGGAATTTTACATGACAAAAGCTAAAAAAATTATACACTGCTATATTTATGTTGGTATGGTAAGTCGAGCAATCAATGACAGGTGGAATAAATTGTTGGTCTTTATTATAATACATGCATAGATAAAAGAAATGGAGTATGTGATATACATAATATGCATGATATTGGAAAATTGTTTGCTTCACAAATACAATTACTCCGAAATGAAAGAGAAGTCTAGAAACATGAAAATCAAGAGAGAACTCATTTCCAGTTGTTGGCAACAATGTCAGCAAGGTCAACCACCCTCTGTGAGTATCCCCACTCATTGTCATACCAAGCAATGACCTTCACCATGTCATCTCCCATGACCATGGTCAGGGACGAGTCGACAGTGGACGAGACATCGCTGCAGCGGAAGTCGACCGACACGAGCGGCTCGTCGCACACGGACAAGATGCCGCTGAGCTCCTTTGATGCGGCCTCCCGGAAAGCCTCGTTCACCTCCTCGGCGAACGTCTTCTTCTCCACCTGCACCACGAGGTCCACCACCGACACGTTGGGGGTCGGGACACGGAGGGCGATCCCGTTGAGCTTGCCCTTGAGCTGCGGCAGGACGAGGGCCACCGCCTTGGCCGCGCCGGTAGATGTCGGCACGATGTTGAGCGCTGCCGCCCGCGCGCGCCTCAGGTCACGGTGGCTGGCGTCGAGCAGCCTCTGGTCTCCGGTGTAGGAGTGCGTGGTGGTCATTGTTCCCTTGATGATACCTGCATTCGTTTTGATAGCAACGTCAGTTAGTAGAACCGGTTTTATTATGTCGATCGGGGGTTGGTTGCTTACCGAACTTCTGGTCGAGGACCTTGACGAAGGGGGCGAGGCAGTTGGTGGTGCAGGAGGCGTTGCTGATGATGGTGTCGGCGTGGGTGTAGTCGTCGGCGTTGACACCGACGACGTAGGTGGGGATGTCACCTTTGCCGGGGGCGGTGATGAGCACCTTTTTGGCCCCTGCTTGGATGTGCTTGCCGGCGCCATCTCTGTCCACGAACACTCCAGTTCCCTCGATCACAAGGTCAATGCCCATTTCCCTACATAAATAGTTAAGTAAATCTCCACACTAAATATATTTTGTTTTTGAATATACTAGAGTATAAAATAATATTGAAACATACGAGGCAAGTTACATTTGCAAATATAATGGTTTGTAAAATAGAACGAAGTAGGAGGAGTGGGAGTGTTACCCCCATGGGAGGTTGGAAGGGTTGCGGTCGGAGACGACTTTGATGATCTTGCCGTCGACGGAGATTCCGTCGGTGCCGACGGGCTTGACGTCGGCGTCGAAGATGCCGAGGGTGGAGTCGTATTTCAAGAGGTGGGAGGCTTGCTTGACGCCGCCGGTGTCGTTGATGGCGATGACATCGAGGGGGGAGTCCTTCCTTCCATGCCAACACCTCAAGAAGTTCCTACCGATCCTTCCGAACCCATTGATGGCCACTTTCAGCTTCGCCTCCACCACTCCCCTCTTGTTTCCTCCACCAACCTTCATTCATTCATTCCCACACACGCGCACTCATCAATCAACATTCCAATATTAAGTATATCAACTACAAGTGTGAGAGAAGAACTCACGACAGAGGTTTGGAAGGAAATAAGAGAAACGAAATCATCGTTGGATCTCCTGCTCAAGGGAAGAGCCACAGCGGAGCTGCGGAGTCCGGCGAACTCGGAGAATCCTTTGCTGCACCCCACCTGCACTCGTGCATAACAATATTATTGCTTAGAGAGAGAGAGAGAATGCAGTAGAATTGGTAAGGGGGAGGGGGACCTGGAGAGAAGAAAGAGCAGCAGAAGCCATGATGTTGAAGAGATGTAACCAATGCAGCAGCAAAATCAGTAGAAGTGGAGGTTTGGGTGGTGGATATATAGTGAGGAGCAGAAGCTGCTTGGGCTTCTGGTATTGGAGTTGGATTGTGTTTAGGGGAGAGTGAGAGAGAGTTGAGATATGGTGATTGAGTAGATGGCGTTGAGTATTTTGAAGAAAGAGAGTGGATCAGATTTTTGATGATATGTTAGCCTCTCGCCTCATTCTATGGCTGTGCTTTCTCACTCTATATATCTTGCCTATGTTTCATTTCAACTTTTTTTTCTTTCTTTTTTCCACTTTGTCTTCTCACTCATCTTATTAAACGAACAACACTAAATTAAAATAGTTAATGTTAATAATAAAAGTGGACAATTTATTAAGGATAAATAACTTATATTATGAGATGAGAAGACAATTGATACTATTATTTTGTAATAATTTTTATTTTTTGGGACGAGGACAGTTTGGTAATTTTGCATATAACTATTGTGTAACACTTTTTATTTTTAAGAGACGAATAATCATTACTACTTCTATCTCATTAGATTAGTCTTGCTTTCTTTTTTGGTCCATCTCACTTATTAGTCTCATTTCATAAAATAGCAAAAAATATATGGCTACAATTAATTCTCTCTCTACTTAGAATTAATTGGTAATTACAACCACATATATCACTTTCCTTGATTTCCGTGCTCGGTCAAACTAAGACTATACTAATGAGATGGATGTAGTATATAATAGCATAATATATAGATGAATCGACTCAGATATAATGTTTGCTCGGCCTCGTGCTATATTATTTGTACCAAATCTTGTGTTCCAATTCTGTTTCAAATATTAATTACATTAATTTGATGCATTTTTTTTCTACAATTTTAATTTACTATATTCATATCTAGAGTTCACTCATCTAATATCATGTCTATGATTTTTTTAGCATTTAATTTCTATTTTATTAACTAAATATTGTTGATAAATTCAAAATCAAGGTGTATTATTTTCAAAATTTTCAATTCTTATTTTATAAGATATTATAAAATTCGTATTTGGACACGACTGTAATGTACAAATTGGGACATAAATCTTATCTAGCTCGGCCTTCTTCACTAAATTGAGATTCAAGAATATAACTGATAGGGTACGGTCCAATCACCTACGCCTCGGCCCAACATCATGGTCCACGGACCTCGGCCCATGGACTTCGGCCCAAACAGAGGCTCGGCCCAGTAGCCCCAGCATCGGCCCAATCTCAAGGCCCGGAGCCTCGGCCCAGGATCTTCGGTCAATTCCCAAAGGCTTGATCCATACAAGACTCCAAGCAGGGATATGATTACTCGGAAGATTACAACAAATCCAAGAGATCCCACCAAATTCGGAAGATCGCAGCAAGACTTTACAGGATAACCTCAATCCCGGCGGACGAGGCTTATCCAAGTCCCCGAACCCGGCGGACGAGGCTAACAGATTAGTGTTATGATAGGATTAGACTCCATGAATATGTAAAACTCTATACCTATAAATAGGGGGTAGCATAGACTGAAAAATACGCTCTCTTGTACTCTCAAAATACTATACACACTTTTCTTTCCCTCCCGTGGACGTAGATCCAAACCCAAGGATCGAACCACGTATTTCTTGTGTTCTCTTTACATTCTTGCACGTTCTTTTACATTCTCAAAATCGGAATCTATCAATGCCCTTATTTTTCCAAAAAATAGATATGCATAACACAGACCCGCGTTCGATTCCTGACTGATGCATTTATTTTTATTTTTTTAATTCTGCTTTTGGGCCTACTCTCACTCTCAAGCCCAATTGATATTATTTAAACTAACATCTAATTATTATTTTGAATTTGCTTAATAAATTCATTCACATTCCTACACAAACACAATTTATATTTAATTCTTCCGACGCAACGCACGGACAACACGCTAGTTTATTTATTAAAAATCCTTGTAGAGAGAGAAGTCTACTCCTGGCCCGCGTCACTTTCTTAGGCTCAGATTTATTTTGCGCAACCGGTCAAATGCAAGTATAGGTCGAATATTTTTTGCCTTGCGTGTTAAGCCTTGGTCTCAAGCTTGCATGTTTTTTAATGTAATTTCAGCCTAAATTGATCTGGTTCAAGTTTGTCTCAAACTTGTTCGAAAAAATTGAATGTCATAATAATTGGATAAAATTTATTTTATTAATTATTGGAGTGATTTAATTTTATTTGACGTGATAACATGTATATTTACGACATGTTTGGTTGGTGGGACAAGGCGG
>JAOWBJ010073190.1:0-10060 GCA_028566335.1 Monarda citriodora | reverse complement strand
CACAACAAAGAAACACGACTTATAACAAAACACGACTCTACACAAAACATAAAATCAAAAAAGGAAAATAAACAGAAATGCGACAATGGTTAAAAACAATACATAAAGGAAAATGTGACTCTCTACTGTTCCTTCACGCGTCTTCCTTCATCTGATCGACACGTGTACGGTCCGGATTAACCCTTCCGACCCCCAAATTCGGATCCATATCCACTTTCTCCCCCAAATTACCACGAAACCCTAGCCGATTTCCTCCTACTCCTTCATCCTCCCGACTCCTTTTCCGATCACTCGCCGATACCATGACAATACCCCCCGTTTTCCCGATCCTTGTCCACAAGGATCGAAAAACCCAAACTTGCGCCGAATCAGAGCGGCATCCTCCCAAGTACAAGTCGGCGGCGAATCCGAGGTCCACTGGACAAGGACCTCCGGTATCTGATGTTTACGCCGGCGAACCACGCGACTCTCCAAGATCTGCACCGGCTGTAGGCAGAACAATCCCTCCTCATCAACATCAGGTAAAGTTGCTACAGGTATAACTCCCGGACCCACATATTTTTTAAGCAAAGAAACGTGAAAGACGGGATGAACCCGCGAGGTATCTGGCAATTCCAACTTGTATGCAACCTGACCAATTTTTTCCAAAACCCTAAATGGTCCGTAAAACTTTGACGAAAGTTTGAGATTTTTCCTTAAATGCACTGAGTTCTGTCTGTACGGTTGTAACTTGAGAAATACCAAGTCTCCAACTTGAAATTCCTTATCTGTTCTCCTTTTATCTGCAAAATACTTCATCTGATTCTGTGCATGTATGAGGTTTTCTCTGAGTTTTTTGCATAAAGATTTGCCTTTTTGGACCAAGTCCATTGCTTCATCTGTAGCAGGCCCTAGGAAAGAATCTAGGGACATATGCGGGGGTGGGTAGCCGTATAGGGCTTGTAATGGGGTAGATTGTAGGCTGCTGTGAAAATTGGTATTATACCAAAACTCAGCTAATGATAACCATTTAACCCACTGCTTGGGTGAATCAGCAACCATACATCTTAAATAACACTCCAAACATTGATTCAATCTCTCAGTCTGCCCATCAGACTGGGGGTGATAAGAAGATGTCATATGCAAAGTAGTACCCAAAGCCTTAAAAAGAGGTTTCCAGAAAGTAGATGTGAAAATTTTATCTCTATCAGACACAATAGATAGAGGAGCCCCATGTAGCTTGTAAATTGTTTCCAAGAATGCCTTAGCAACTGATTCCGCAGTAAAAGGGTGAGATAGAGCAACAAAATGCTCATACTTTGTTAATCTATCAATAACAACTAAAATGACATCCTTACCCCCAGACTTAGGTAATCCTTCCACAAAATCCATGCCAATGTGAGTCCAAGCAGTTTGTGGGACTGGAAGGGGCTGTAAAAGTCCTGGAGTAGCCCCAGGGACTGACTTGTTCCTCTGGCATGTGACACACTGCTTCACAAACAGAAGTACACTTCTTTTCATTCCCACTCAATGAAAGAAGGACTTTAGCCTCATATAAGTTCCCTGAAAACCAGAGTGTCCTCCCACTGAAGAAGAACGCACCTCCTGCAAAATAATCTGCCTCAATTCAGAGTCATTACCTATAACAACTTTTCCCTTAAATCTCAAAATTCCCTCCATAAGAGAATAGTCTGGAAAAGACTGTGGATCAACAGTCTTTGCAGCAATAATACTTGAAATATCCTTGTCCCCTGAATAACTTTGCAAAACTTTCTGGACCCAAAGTGGGGTAACTGTAGATAGAGCCTGACATTTAGAATAAAAGTAGGGTGACCTTGAAAGAGCATCTGCCACCCTATTATCTACCCCTTTTTTAAACTGTATCTCATAGTCAAAACCCACCAATTTGCTGAGCCACCGTTGCTGAAGTGGATTCATAATTTTTTGATCCAAAAGAAATTTCAGTGCCTGTTGATCTGTTTTTATAATGAATCTGTGCCCCAACAAATAATTTTTCCATTTCTGCACTGCAATCACAACTGCCAAAAAATTCCTTCTCATACACAGATAACCCTTGGTTTTTTGGACCAAGTGCTTTGCTCATGCAGGCAATAGGCCTCCTTCCTGCATGAGCACAACTCCCACACCCCTACCACTTGCATCTGTCTCAAGCACAAAAGGAAGAGTAAAATTTGGTAAAGCTAACACAGGAGCTTTGGTCATAGCTTCTTTCAACTGAATAAAAGCATGCTCAGCCTCTTCATTCCACACAAAACAATCCTTTCTAAGTAAGGCAGTCAGAGGGTCACTTAACAACCCATACCCCTTAATAAACTTTCTGTAGTACCCTGTCAATCCCAATAATCCTCTAAGTTGTTTAAAAATTTTTGGGACTGGCCATGACAACATGCAACTGATCTTTGTAGGATCAGTAGCCACCCCTGTAGCCGAAATAATGTGGCCCAGATACTCCACTTGTTCCTGACCAAAGGCACATTTACTCCTCTTTGCAAACAAAGAATGTTTCCTCAAAAAATCTAGCACAGTCCGTAGATGTAACACATGCTCTGCCCAAGTAGAACTTTAGACTAGAATGTCATCAAAAAACATCAACATATACTTCCTCAATAACCCTTGAAATACCCTATTCATAAGAGATTGAAATGTAGCCGGGGCATTGCAAAGCCCAAAAGGCATAACCGAAAACTCAAAATGACCACTGTGTGTCCTAAAAGCAGTTAAGTATCTATCTTCAGCTTTCACCAATATTTGAAAATAACCGGACCTTAAATCAATCTTGGAAAAGAATTTTGCACCAAACAACTCATCCAACAATTCATCTATAATAGGTATGGGATAATCATGTTTAATAGTTAGAGAATTAAGGTACCTATAATCAACACACATTCTCCAAGAGTTATCCTTCTTTTTGACAAGAATAACTGGGGAGGCAAAAGAACTTTTGCTGTGTTGGATGACTCCAGATTTAAGAAGTTCAGCAACTATCTTTTCAATCTCATCCTTCTGGGCATGGGAAGTTCTGTACGGGTATAAGTTCTTAGGTACACTGCCAGCTTTCAATTCAATGGAGTGTTCCACTCCCCTTTCAGGTGGCAACCCCACTGGTTCCTCAAACACATCACCAAACTCCAATAACAACTGCTCTAACTCACTGGCAGTAGTCTGTTCAGGTTGAGGTCCTTCCACCACAAAAATTTCTTCAATAGAATTTGGCTCCAAATGAATTAAGTTACTCAAAACTGGTCCAGTGATCATGTTGTAGTCTTTGAGTGAGGTTAAAGCTTTAAGAGTGATTCTATTCCCATCCAAAGTGACAGTAAATGTCATTTGCTCATAGTCCAACTCAATAGGAGTGCAATGTCTCAACCAGTCTCCACCCAATATCAAATCACATCCCACATTACCCAACAGCCTAGGTGAGTACTTAAAATCATGTCCTTGAACAACCCAAGTGAATCCAGTTGCCTTTTGTGAACTAAGTAATTTCTATCCATTTGCTACACGGACTAGGAGTAGGGAATCAGTGTCTACCTTGCAGCCCAAAGCCTTAGCTGTGTCAGTTTGTAAAAAACTGAGAGTACTACCCGTATCCAACAATATATTCAATATGTGAGATCCAACTTCACCCATGACACGCATAGTAGTAACTCCACATGCCCCCATCATAGAATTTAATGAAATATGAACTTCCTCCATAGCTGGTTCTAGCTGTTCCTCTTGGATAGAGTCATCCCCTGTAGTATTCAACAATTCTTCTTCCTCAATAGACATGACCATATATAAGCTCCTGTTCTTACATCTATGATCGGGAGTGAATTTTTCATCACAATTATAGCAAAGACCTCGTTCCCTACGAGCTGCCATTTCTGCCGCAGTAAGAAATTTAGTAGGGTATTTTGGAATAGTTGGTGGCTGTGGTTTAGAAAACTGATTTGACCCCTGGTTAGTAGTGATGTCTACCTTTCTGTAAGTATGGGAATAGGGCTGAGGGAGCCTCTGGGGAGGTCTCATTCGCTTGGCTATAGCATCCAGAGTCAGAATCTGCTTTCTCCCCAAATCAATAGTCTGCTCCAAGGTTTGGGGTTGAAACATACAAATAAAATGCTGCAAATCTTCAGACAATCCACTCAAAAAACTCGCAATGAAATAATCTTCAGTGAAATGACTCCCATCTTCCAAAACCAAACACATTCTCAACTCTTCAAAGCGATCAACATAAGCATCATACGTACCCGTCTGCCTCAATTTATTAAACTCCACCACAATACTAGAAGTGCGCAGATCTTCAAAGCGTGAAGACACTAACTCAACAAATTGCTTCCATGAAAATAAGAGATCACCCATCTGTAAATTTTGGAACCATAGAAGTGCCTTTCCTTCGAAATGCATCGTAGCTAAATTAACACGTTGAACATCCGATAATGAAGGCATATGTTTAAAATAGCTAGAGCACTTAACCATCCAACCACGCGGATTAGATCCGTCAAAATGAGGAAAATCCACCTTAGGAAGTGGGGTATGCACGAAATTAGATGAAGATTTAGACGACCCAAGGCCAGATCCCAAAATAGATGATTCTCCTTGATGTGTATGTGTGGTCATATTTAACAACTGCAATTGAATTTCAGCTAGAGATGAAGAGAATTTATGTTCGATACCCGATAATTGATCGGCCAACTTTTGCTCCAAAGCTGCTCTGTTCATCGCCTCCGCCCTGATCGTAGCATCGAGCAGTTTATGGGAGTCTTGAAGATCCTTGAGACGCGTACCATCCGCCATGGCCAACGTCAAATGAAGAACAGAAAAAGTAGCATGTAGCTGATTTTTTTGGATTTTTGAATGGGAAAAAACTGGGTGATACCAATTGTAATGAGCCCACTTGTATATTTTTGTATTTTCTTGTATAATTGCTTGAATGTTTGTGATTGAATGCTGTAATTGGATCTGTAACGAAGGGAAAGAGATAAGGGAAGGATAGAGAAGAAGAGAGTGGGAGAAACAAGAATTTTCATTACTTGCCCCAAAAGAAAAGACTCTCTAAAAATATATAACCCTATGCTCGTTCGACCTAACCCTACTCCAGGAAAGAACCAGCTGAGAAAACCCGGAGAAAGCAAAACACTCGACACAACAAAACACGACTCTTACAAACGCGACTTATGAAAAACATAAAAATAGAAATCAAAGCCAAAATAGTAAAGACGCTAAATGGGAAAAACTTAAACAAAATGCGACATCCAACATCACTCCTCGACGCCATTTAATCCTGACCCTCCACGTGTATGGCCCAAATCATCCGCTCCTATGCCCCTTTTCTTCTCGCGAAACCCTTTCTTCCCAAAATTGTGTGGAAACCCTAGCAGAACTTCCTCTCCACTGTCGTCCTTCAACCTCTCACCCCGATTCTTCTCCGATAACATGACAATACCCCCCGTTTTCCCGATCCTTGCCCACAAGGATCGAAAGGTGGAAACTTGCGGCGAATGAGGGCAGCATCTTCCCATGTACACGTTTGTGGTGATTCCGAGGTCCACTGGACAAGGACCTCTGACACCGGCGTTTTACGCCGGTGAGTAACCCGACACTCCAAGATCTCCACCGGCTGGACACAGAACAGCCCCTCATCATCAACCTCAGGTAATGATGAAGCAGGTATAATCTCTGGCCCTATGTACTTCTTTAGCAACGAAACATAGAAGACGGGGTGTACCCGCGATGTATCAGGTAACTCCAGTTTGTAAGCAATTGTGCCTATTTTTTCCAGAACTTTGAATGGTCCGTAGAACTTTGAAGAAAGTTTCAAATTTTTCCTCAAATGTACAGAGTTTTGTTTGTATGGTTGTAACTTGAGGAAAACCATATCTCCAACCTGAAACTATTTATCTGTCCTCTTCTTGTCTGCATAGTGCTTCATTCTGTTCTGAGCATGTATGAGATTATCCCTTAACTGTTGCATAAAGACTTGTCTTTTCTGAACCAAATCCATAGCTTCATCAGTCGCAGGACCTAGGAAAGAATCCAATGACATATGTGGGGGTGGGTAGCCATATAAGGCCAGAAAAGGGGTAGTTTGTAAGCTACTGTGGAAGTTAGTATTATACCAGAACTCTGCAAGTGATAACCATTTAACCCACTGCTTGGGAGAATCAGCCATCATACACCTTAAGTAACATTCCAAACATTGATTTAATCTCTTAGTCTGTCCATCAGACTGAGGGTGGTAAGAAGATGTCATATGTAAAGAAGTACCCAAAGCCTTAAAAAGGGATTTCCAGAATGAAGATGTAAAAATCTTATCTCTATCTGAAACAATAGAGATAGGAGCACCATGCAACTTAAAAACTGTCTCAAAAAAAGCTTTAGCCACAGATTCAGCAGTAAAAGGATGGGACAAAGCAATAAAATACCCATACTTTGTCAATCGATTTATAACAACCAAAATAACATCCTTACCAAAAGACTTGGGTAATCCCTCCACAAAATCCATTCCAATGTGTGTCCAAGCAGTGTGTGGTATTGGAAGGGGTTGGAGAAGTCCAGGAGTAGCTCCAGGGACTGATTTATTCCTCTGACATGTCACACATTGCTTGACAAAGAGTATAACACTCTTTTTCATCCCAACCCAATAAAAGAATGATTTAAGCCTCATATATGTCCCTTGAAATCCATAATGTCCTCTCACTGAAGAGGAGTGAACCTCCTGTAAGATACAATTTCTTAAATCAGAATCCTCCCCCACAACAACCTTTCCCTTAAACCTTAATACTCCTTCCAAAAGTGAATAATCTGAATAAGCTTGTGAGTCCACAGTCTTTGCAGCAATAATACCAGAAATAAGTTTATCCCCGGAATAACTTTGCACAACCTTCTGCACCCATAGTGGGGCAACTGTAGAAAGAGCTTGGCATTCTGAATAAAAGTAGGGAGACCTAGAAAGAGCATCTGCCACCCTATTATCCACCCTCTTTTTAAACTGAATTTCATAATCAAAGCCCACCAATTTACTCAGCCATCTTTGCTGAAGTGGGTTCATAGACTTCTGATCTAGCAAGAATTTCAGAGCTTGCTGGTCTGTCTTGATAATAAATCGATGCCCCAACAGATATGTTTTCCATTTTTGCACAGCTATGACCACTGCTAAAAATTCCTTTTCATAAACTGACAATCCCTGATTTTTTGGGCCTAAGGACTTACCCATGAAGGCAATAGGCCGTCCTCCTTGCATCAACACAGCTCCTACACCTCTCCCACTTGCATCAGTTTCTAACACAAAAGGAAGATTAAAGTCTGGCAAGGCGAATACAGGGGCCTTGGTCATTGCTTCCTTGAGTTTAATAAAGGCAATGTTAGCTTCTTCACTCCAAACAAAACAATCCTTCCTCAATAGAGCAGTTAGAGGACCATTGGGCAATCCATATCCTTTAATAAACTTTCTATAATACCCTGTCAAACCTAAAAAACCCCTTAGTTGTTTCAAATTCTTGGGAACAGGCCAAGAAACCATGCAACTGATCTTTGTAGGATCAGTGGCTACCCCTGAAGCAGTGATAATATGGCCCAAGTACTCCACCTTCTCTTGGCCAAAAGCACATTTGCTTCTTTTAGCAAAGATTGAATGTTGTCTTAAAATCTCCAGAACAGTCCTGAGATGTAGAATATGATCTGCCCATGTAGAACTGTACACTAAAATGTCATCAAAGAACACTAAAACATACTTCCTTAACATCCCTTGAAACACCTTGTTCATAAGTGATTGAAATGTTGCAGGGGCATTACAAAGCCCAAAAGGCATCACCAAAAATTCAAAATGCCCACTGTGAGTTCTAAAAGCAGTTAAATATCTGTCTTCAGCCTTCACCAATATTTGAAAATATCCAGATCTCAAGTCAATTTTAGAGAAAAATTTTGCCCCAAACAGTTCATCCAATAATTCATCTATAATAGGAATAGGATAGTCATGTTTAATAGTCAAAGAATTAAGGTACCTATAATCAACACACATCCTCCAGGAATTATCCTTCTTCTTGACTAGAATAACTGGGGAAGTAAAAGATCTTTTGCTGTGTTGAATTACCCCTGATTTAAGCAGCTCAACTACAATCTTCTCTATCTCATCCTTCTGAGCATGTGAGGTTCTGTAGGGATATAAATGCTTTGGCACACTGCCTGCCTTAAGCTCAATAGAATGCTCTACTCCTCTTTCTGGGGGTAACCCCACTGGCTCTCCAAAAACATCTCCAAATTCTAACAATAACTCCTCCAAGTCACTTGTAGCATACTGTGATTGTTGAGCTCCTTCTACCACAAAGATTTCCTCAATAGAGTTAGGTTCAAGATGAATCATATTACTTAGAACAGGTCCAGTAATCATATGACACTCCTTAAGGGAAGTCGGAGCTTTGAGAGTGATCCTCTATCCATGCAAAGTGACTGTGAATGTCATTTGCTCATAGTCAAGCTCAATAGGAGTGCAAGACCTCAACCAATCCCCACCCAATATTAAATCACACCCCACATTACCCAAAATTCTAGGGGAATATGTAAACTCATGCCCTTGAACAACCCACTTAAACCCAGTGGCTTTCTTTGAACTCAGTAGCTTCTGTCCATTTGCTACTCTAACAAGAAGTGGTGAATCCTTCTCAACTGTGCAACCCAATGCCTTAGCTGTTTCAGCTTGTAAGAAGCTTAGAGTACTACCTGTATCTAATAAGATATTCAGGTTATGGGAACCAACTTCACCCATGACACGCATAGTAGTGACACCACATTCTCCCAACATTGAATTTAAAGAAATTTGAACTTCCTCCAAATCTGGTTCCTGTTGTTCATCCTGAAGGACTTCAGGAGCTGTTGTGTTCAATAATTCCTCCTCTTCAGCAGACATAATCACATACAGACTCTTGTTCTTGCACCTGTGGCCTGGAATAAATTTCTCGTCACAATTATAGCATAGGCCGCGTTCCCTTCGAGCTGCCGTTTCTGCGGCAGTGAGAAATTTAGTGGGATATTTTGGAACAGCTGGTGGTTGTTGTCTAGAGACCGAGTTAGAGACATTGTCTGGCCTTCTGTAGTAGGGGAATAAGGCTGTTGAGGTCGTGGAGAAGGCCTCATCCTCTTAGCTATAGCATCCAGAGTCAAAATCTGTTTCCTCCCTAAATCAATCGTCTGCTCCAACGTTTGGGGCTGGAACATACGAATAAAATGCTGCAAGTCCTCAGATAATCCGCTTAAAAAACTAGCAATAAAATACTCTTCAATGAAATGACTCCCATCCTCCAAAATCAAACACATTCTCAACTCCTCAAAGCGATCAACATATGCATCATACGTGCCAGTTTGCCTCAATTTGTTAAACTCAACCACAATACTAGAAGTACGCAGATCCTCAAAGCGCGAAGAAACTAATTCAACAAATTGCTTCCATGAAAACAATAGATCTCCCAACTGCAAATTTTGAAACCAGAGAAGTGCCTTTCCTTCGAAATGCATCATAGCTAAATTAACACGTTGAACATCCGATAATGAAGGCATAAGTTTAAAATAGCTAGATCACTTAACCATCCAAGCTCGCGGATTAGATCCGTCGAAATGAGGAAAATCCACCTTAGGAAGTGGAGTATGCACATAATTAGATCCAAATTTAGATGACCCAGGGCCAGATCCCAACAATGATGACTCTCCCTGATGTGTATGTGTATTCATGTTTAACAGTTGTAATTGAATTTCAGCTAGAGATGAAGAAAACTTCTGTTCGATACCCGACAGTTGATCGGCTAGCTTCTGCTCCAAAGCTGCCCTATTCAGTGCTTCAGCTCGGATCGTCGCATCAAGCTGTTTATGGGAATCTTGAAGATCCTTGATACGCGTACCATCCGCCATGGCAAGCGTCGATTGAAGAACACCACCGAACGAATATAATTGATTTTTTTGGATTTTTGTATAGGAAAAACTGGATGATACCAATTGTGATGAGCCTCCTTGTATATTTTTTGTATTTTCTGGTATAATTGCTTGGGTAATTGTAAACGAATGCTGTAAATGAATTGGTAACGAGAGG
>JAOWBJ010073082.1:0-10060 GCA_028566335.1 Monarda citriodora | reverse complement strand
CTCTCAAGCCCAATAGCTATTATTTAAACTAATATCTAATTATTGTTTTTAATTTGTTTAATAAATTCATTCACATTCCAACATAAACACAATTTATATTCAATTTTTCCCGCCGCAACGCGCGAGCAATACACTAGTATTTTATTATGTACTCTACCTTATTAACTGTGTGGCCAAACACTATTCATGGTCCAAACACTTCTTGTTTATAATTTAAGCATAAAATATTTCCCAACTTAAAATATTTGGTATCAAGTAGAGTCGCAACTTTTTTGTTGCCTCAAAGGAATTTAAACATATTTTCAGAAACCACACTTAATCTTCATCTTCCTCGGCTGCAAAAGCAATATTATCATTCTCATTCGCAGTAGCTCCCACGCCACCTTTTCCTTGACCCTCCGGCGCCGACGAGTCGTCTCCCGGCTCTCCCCCATTTCAGGTAGCGATTCCACCTCCCCTATTCCTTGATTTGAAGTATGAGAAATTCTGTCGCAATTTTTTTTTAAGAACCCTAAACCCAGTTGGGGAAACGGCAAAATCGATGGAGATCTATGGCTACAGAGAGAATTAGCGATCGTACCGTCTTCTTCCACCGATGATTTCCCAGGTAAATTCAACCTCGCAGTGATATAAATTTATTCTGATTTTGTAATTTTTTGTTTCGTTTTGTGAATTATGTTCTTAGTGACACACACACACACACGAGTATGTAGAATTTCATAGCTTATGAATTCCAGGTTTTGCTCACTGAAACGCTTTACGAATTGTAAGTTTTTGCCTGCATCTGTTTAGCAGAAACTGGAAAAGAGGCTTCATTGAACGTTGGATTTGGATACGGCCTAATTTATCTTCTCAAATATGAGCTCAACGAGATGGTTGAGTTGCGGAGAAGAATCGAAGCTGAATTCAGTCGTCTACAGCTCCAAGAGGATGGAGAAATCTTACATCCGGAGGTAGAAATTATGTGCCGTTTTTTCTTTAACAAGAAAGCCATTCTCTTTCCATTTCAATTTAACAGTTGATTCTGCAGTCCATTTTGCCTCGTTTTTTGTTTCCTCGTTTTTTAAAAAAGAAATAGGCATAAAATAAAAGTTTTGAAAGGCAGTTCTTGAGTGTTTGAGTGGTAATGGCACAGGTAAATGTTGAGCAAAATGCAGCTGAATCGAGCCTTAAATTGTGCTGCGAAGAAGTTGATTATCCACACGAATTCAGCAGCGGCGACTTCCATGGTGTATCTCCTAGAGATCTTGAGAGAAAATTGCACGAGGTTTCCGAATGCTGGAAAACAATTTGGGCTAGTTTGGTAGCATAATTAGGATGTATGAAGTTAGGATAAAAATAATCTAGATAGTTAAGATAATTCCAATCCTACCAATTTGGTGAGTTAGGAAATTGTGCTGAAATAGTGAAAGTAGCACAGGCCCTTGATGTTGATGATAATCTCTATCACACACAGGATATGTAACTACAAAAATGATCTAAATTGATAATTCCATACTACCGAACTAGTTATTACAGTTTAGCCAAATCACATTAGTTCTACAATTGCTCTCACAGATGCTATTATTATTAAAGCTTTAGCCTTAAGAGTTAAGACATTAAGACATGAGAATCACTCTACTAACCTCAAAAGAGCTTGATAATGTGATGGCTATATACGAAGGATCACTTCCTCCGAAGAGCATACTATTGTTCACGTGCCTTGCTCTTAATCAGAATAATTTGGAAGAATTAATCAGCAGAGCATTTTGATGCCATTAAACGGAAAATATCACCGTAACAGCCTCAAAAGTTCAGGTTCTTCAAAGATTTTTCTACTGATTATAGACAATAATTTCTCTGTTAAGAGTGTTCACGTCTTTAGTTTAATGTAATTTTAACAACAATAGCAGCTCAGGAGAGCAAATTACACAATATGTTGAGTATGGAAAGTACAAGATTTTTTGTATGCTCTTTTGCACCTTAAGTAATATTCCCCTTTCCCATATGAAACTTATAACTCTCTCTTTGAATCTGTTCCAAAATAATAATTTCTTCCGAAGATTTGTGAAGTTACATTTCATTTAACATAGTTTACTGTGTGCTAGTGTAACAAAGTTTACTGTGAAAAGATGTGGTTCTTTATATTTTAGCTTGAGACATTTAATGGTGACTATTAACGAGATATTGATGAATTATTTTGCCTCCAGTTTTAGTACTTCAGACGTTATCTAGAAATCCGTGCCTCCCACTTTCTGTGATCAAGGATTATATTGCTCGGAAGCTTGAGCAGGAGTCGAAGATGATCGAAGAGGATCGTACAACTATTGAAAAGTATCAGGTAGATTTGTGTTTTATAAGATGAACAAATCATCTTCTGAAGCAATGCGAAATTGCATTACCCTTGGTGTATAATAGTAGTATTACAGAATATATGTGGGCTAAAAGTGATGTACAATGGTGAATTTGTATCCTTATATGTACCAAAATTTGTATATCCTGATATGTTTAGCAAGTGCAGTGCTTGTACCTTATATGCTTAGCAAGTGCAGTGCTTGTACCTTCACACTTGATCTTTCAACACGAATGCTATATATCTACTTTGTTTTCTTTCTTTATATAAACTTCAAATGAGATGTTTAATACTTTATGTTGCTTGTTTTTCAGGTTTAAAATAGGAGTCAATCAAGTAATGTCGAGCACCGGTATTTAGAATGTGTAGTACTTAGTTTAATGGATATTGTATCTTTTGCATTAGTTTTATGGATATGGATTCAACTTTTTATTATATTGACAATGTCATGCTTGGATGGATGATTAATATATCCATATTTTTGGATTTGTGAATTTTTTAATTTTATTTGCATTTTTTATTCAAAAAAACAGGAAATCAAAAATACAAAAAAAAGAATCAAATATAAAATTGGAAAAGAACATAGATGACAGTTAACCACACACATAGATGACGCAAAATAAGTGTCACGAATACTCACATAGATGACGGTTTCACAAACATAGATGACGCAAAATTAATGTCATGGATACGCACATAGATGACGGTTTCACACGTACATAGATGACGTAAAAATAGTGTGATGTATACGCACATAGATGACGGTATGACACGCACATAGATGACGTTAATGTTGCGTCATGAAAACGCACATAGATGACGGATATTTTGCGTCATGTATTATACCCACATAGATTACACCTGCCTACATGACGCTTTGATACGCACATAGATGACGCAAAATATCCGTCATGTATGAGCGTTTTTCTAGTAGTGGGTGCACTTCTGAATGGTAGTGAATCCTTTTCTCCCAAGCGCATCTGTACGTTGCTGGAAAAACGGCTCACGCGCCTCCGTTATTTGCACGATGCACATGAACAAATTTCTCGACATCCGAAAACTACGTCGAAAAATTGCTTCCCCGTAGGTTGGATGGTCAACGAAGTAGTCGGCTATCAAATGGACTGCACTTTCTTCACCGTTCTGTTTGATGTAGGCCTTTGTTTTTGGGCGTCTCGTCGAGGCCTCCTTTAGCGTCCGCATGCTCTTTCCGTCTTCTTTCCTCGGCAGCTGCAACGTATGCTCGTCTCCATTTCAATTCTTGAATCAATTCGTCGCTCGACGAAGAAGGTGATAAGGAAGAAGAAGAATTCATTTGGAAGATTAAATTTGCAAAAAAAAAAAAGAAGTGATAATATTGGAAGTTAATAGGAATTGTGGTGTATGAATGAAGTAGGATGAAGATGTATATATAGCCGTTTGAAATTTAATTTTTTTAATTTTTTTTGATTTTTTTTAATTTTAAATATTAAAACAATAAATAATTAAAAAATAGAAAAGGCCGAGCGTACGACTTTGAATATCGGACGCCCGAGCGTCCACCTTGCGCCGTCCTCGCCTCCGTCCACCCCCGCAGCACCATCCTGAACGCTGCGCACGGCGGCGTCTCGACTGCGTTCTGCGTCCAGGCGGTGTGTTGAGGGTAGTTTTATTTGGTCTGAATCTCAAAGGATGGCTGCATACGCCGATGTCCAGGCGGTGCGTTGAGGACAGTTTTATTTGGTCTGAATCTCAAAGGACGGCTGCGCACGGCGACGTCCCGGCTACGTCTTGCGTCCAGGCGGTGCGTTGGGGGTAGTTTTACTTGGTCTGAATCTCAAAACTCACCGCGGGGCCTTTTCCTTAAATAATTCAAATTCCAAAGTGATACATTTGACGATACAGAAGATGAGATTATAATTATGTAACATTTAATGCACGCAATTCTCGTGCCAATCAAGAGTGTTGACTTGAGTTGAGGTTTTATTTAAAAATGAATTCAAGGTAGGGGTCAGATTTAACCTATTGGCTTGGTCTTACTTTGATGCTTTTCATTATTGATAGTTGGTATGAATATATTCGTTATGATGGTCATGTTTGCTTTTTGACTTTTCGTACACATTTTTTTATTGAAACTCAATGCGAGTCTTAAAATATGATCTTCAAATATTTTTTCGTCTACAAGATACTATGAAAAAACACGTACTAGATTTCGAGCAGAAGCATGCCCGAAAAGTCAAAAAGCAAAAAATCAACTATAATGAGATGAAGGTAGTATTATCAGAAATCCATCTTTTAGCATCAAATCATTACCAAAAACAAAACAAAAAAAACAACTTAAAAAAGATAGATCCAAACTGCACAACACAACAATCATTTGATTTGATAAGGTAACTAGCTGGGTATATTTCCCCTTGGAGATGGCCTTTTTTATTTATTTATTGAAAGTTGATTTTATGTGATCAAATACGTCACAAAGACACCTTAACACACAGGAATATAGTTGTTCCTTCACGAGCTTTTGGCGAGAAAACACCGAAGGCCTTCTCCAAGAGGAAACCCCTTTTCAGCTCTAAGCCGTCGATAGTCGTCGTAGTGGAACGGGACGTAGCGGCGAGGGTGGTCGAAATCCACCAACTCCGGCAGAGTTTCCACTTTCTCATCTCGGGGACCCAATGTGAAATAGGCTATCGAAGTACGAACAACAGCCACGTTGCACTGCACTTGGTGCTTTGCTATGGAAAACCTTCCGTTGCTCCACGCCTTCATTCATATATGAAAAAAGGAATCAAATACGACTATATGAGGGTGTTTGGCTAAGTTTATAAGTAGCGTGTTTGGCTAATTTCATAAGTAGCTTATAAGTTGTTTTATTATAACTGTAACAATAACTTCTACTTATAAGTTTAGCCAAACACGCTTTGTATAAACCAAACATTAGGTTATATGCAAAAGTAAGAAAAAAATTAGGGTTTAATCTAAAACCTTAGCAACGTCTCCGAGACTGACGACGAGAGATCCCGGGAGAGGATCGACCGGAATGAGTTCGCCGGTAGCCTCGTCGACTATCTCAAGGCCATTCACGATCTCATCATCCTGCAGTACAGTAAGAAACCCCGGATCTGTGTGCAGAAGTCCACCTAGCAATCCTACTGTCTCCGGCCCAAAATTGTATCGGTTGAGCTTCAACTGGCAAGCATAATTCTTGAAAAGCTCTCCTTCATCAGCTTTCTCCATTCCCAACCCCTTCATCAGCTTTCTCCCCACCCACTGCGACAGACCGTGAAGAGTTGATGCATACTTGTCCAGCACCTCCCTACAAAGCACAAAGCGTAGTTGAGTTGATAAGACATTTCCCCTCCAAGAAAAAGGAAGTCGACTTGGGGAAAATGGATCGAGCTGAGGACACGATCAAAACACAAAATCTATATCTTACGTACTTTTGATAAGGAGTGGCATCGAGCTGAGAGCAGAAACTGTCGACTGTCCCCGGCAAAGCGACGTCGTCCAAGTTTAGGCCCTCGTAGAAAGGTCGTCCCGCTCTTGGTGCGGTGTAACAGATGTGGGGGGTTTTGGGTCTAAAGTCCTCATCTTTGTCTCAATCGGATTGGTTGATGATGTTGATGTCGTTGTTGGATCCGGCGACTCTGAAGAATGCGTGCCAAATCCACAAATCGGAAGAGACCACCGCTTCTAGATGATCATTGGGTGAACATTGTCTCCACGAGTGTACTGCCCCTTCCATGTCGTTAGGCAATTCCTCCAACTCCAGTGCATACAATCAATGCTCCCTAGCATCTCCGGAAAGCCATGACACTCTTTGTGCATTGCCAACAAGCGCTCGTAGTCATGTGCAGTGGGACGCCTCAAGTAGTTGCCTCCGAATATAGCAACGATCGACCGGCGGAATCTCTTCACTGTATCTATGCCCATCGACTCCCCCATACGCAAATATTCGTCATAGTGGTCAGCGGAGCCTCCATTGTCGAGTTGACACAATGCAGCGGTCACTACTAGAAAAACGCACATACATGACACTAAATACATGACAGTTTTGTAACAAACCGTCATGTATGTGCGTACTTTTGTAATACATGACGGTTCTAAAATAAACCGTCATGAAGAACCGTCATGTATGTGCGTGTTTTATAATACATGACGTTTCTAAAATTAAACCGTCATGTATTAACATCTCATACATGACAGTGTTTTAAAACCGTCATCTCAATCCGTCATCTATTTTACAACCAACTTTCTATTATTTTATACTATTTTATACTATTTCTTATAATTCATTACTTAAATTATAAGAGAATATACATAATTTTGTCATTTTTTTAAGGGTTCAAATTGTTCAATTAAATACCTTATAAATATCATATTAAATAGTACTCTCATTTTTTTTTAATTAAATCCTTTTAGTTTAATAGATTTTTCAAAATAGAGAGAACAATTATCAACTTGAAATATTGCACAACTTCAATTTCTAGAGGATGCATAAGTATTTTGGAAATTTCATATGTGACAAAAGTGTAAAACTTTATAAAAATAGGAGGTGGATAATCATATAGTACTATAGATAATAATATTAATAAATAATAATAAACTGAAAATTATTCTAAACAAAACAATAATATCGATTTTTGACAGAGAAAGATTTTTCTCATAATTCATTATCTATATTACTATATAATAATTATCCACCCCTATAAATAGAAATGTTAACATTTTTAATGTCCAAAATACCCCTGCTTTTTACCAAAAAAATAGAAAGTGATGCACAGTAGAGACCCAGATTCAATTCCCGGCGGGTGCATTTATTCTTTTTCTTTTCAATTCTACTTTTGGGCCTTCTCTCACTCTAGGCCCAATAACTATTACTTAAACTAAAATATAATTTTTATTTTTAATTTGTTTTCCAATACAAACATAATTTATTTTTAATTCTTCCCGACGCAATGCATGGGCAAGACGCTAGTATTACACTAATTAACTAGGAATTATTAAGTTACTAATTAATCAGAGTTCACTAACTTAATAAGTAAGATCGTTATTTATTTTAACATTCAATTTTAATTTTATTAGTAACTTAAGTGATAAAAAAATTTTAAAAATCAAATCTAGCTAGGTTAATATTACACTAATTAACTAGGACTTATTAATTTAGTTATGCTTTATATTTTTTTAGCACTTAAGTTACTAATAAAACTAAAATTGAATGTTAAAATAAATAACGATCTTACTAATTATATTAGTGAAATCTTATTAATTAGTGTGAATTCAACTATATCATAATATTAGTAAATTAGAAAATTGTAGTAAATTAAAAAAAAACAATTAAAAAAAATTAATTCAGCAGTTGAACTATTTTCTGCAGATCTACGGTCTCTCTCTCGCGAATCCTGCAGATCTAATCGCTCTTCTTCTCCCCGATTTTCTGCTTCGATTGACGATTGCGACCGGCATCGCCTCCGTCGGTCCTCGCCTCTCATCTCTTACCCGTATCCCTCTGTGTTCTTGGTTAATTTCCCCAATTCAAAACCCTCAATCGAAATTCTAAACGCGACTTCGAAAATCGCGACCCAGACGCCTTGGAGGAGTTGGCTTGAAGACCATTCAAAGGTATCAACACTTGAATCTGAAGATCCAGAGCTTCGCACTTCAAACGCAGACTACTCGGAATGCTGGTTTTAGGCCCCTCTCCTGCAAATTGACTGTGGACGCCTTGAAACTGGGAGCTACTCAACGCAATCTCAAGCTGCGCCATCCCACTTTCATCCTGGAAGAGGTACTCAATTCCAAAACCCTTCTCCGATTATCTTTAAAAGAATGTGAAATCGATGGAAGCGTAGACTGTCCGATGCTCAAATCGCTCAGCTTAGAGAAAGATGATATAATTAACGATATACTTTCCTGCTGCGTTTCGATTGAGGAACTTTCGCTTTCAAATCCCAGAATTTCTGTTCCTGGAATGATAGGTTTTTCAACTTCCAGTAATTCTAGGTGTAGAAAGATAGGTTTGAGTGGGAAGAATCAGTACGAACTTCATAAGCTTAGGCGTTTGTATCTTGAGATGGTGGATGTTGATAACTCGTTTTTCGACAACTTGGGTTCTAGATTTCCTTGCTTGAATGATCTGAGCCTTGTTCACTGCGGTGGATACAAAGTAGTACGTATCTCTAGCGCTTCACTCCAGTGTATAAGCCGTACGCAGAGTAAGGCATTGAGGGCAGAGTTATATGTTCCAAATCTTGCTCGTTTTAGTTATTCCGGTAAGAGCATACCCTCACTTCTGAAGCTGTCTAATTGGAATAGCAGCAGTTGACATTTATAGCAGTAGTGCTTTGAGCAATTCGTACGAATATAGGACTCACAATTCTTTACTTTGAATCCTGAGAAGAAAGGTTCTCTTTTATGCATGCCTTCCCATCAAGAAATTGATGTGAATTCGTTTTTCTTCCATAACTTACATTTTTTTTTATTGAGAAATCCATAACAGATTTGATGGAATGTTGCCAATATTTGCTTGTGTATATTATTTTTAACTTATGCTTTGTATTAAGGACTCATGTTAACTTTATTCCTCCCTTCCCAAAACCCTAAAGGATGAATCCGATGTAGTGGTCAGAGAAACTACAGGAAAATGGTGATCAGTTGTTGTAGAGATATCTCGGATGAACAAAACTGGCCGACCTGTTCTGGTTGGCACAACCAGTGTTGAGCAAAGTGATGCATTGTCTGCACAGCTTCGTGAAGCTGGTATTCCACACGAGGTTTATTAATGTTATCTTGATGTTTTACCTTCTTTTGAGCATGTAGTGAGAGTGAATGAATTTGATGAAATGCTTTATTTTACCTTTTTTTTCTACATTTTTTAACCTTTTTCTATGTCGATGAATCTAAGAAAAGATTCTCTATTAGAACATGATTAGTTTATTAGTGATTTGCTGATGTGGGTGTGATTGTATTTTTATGTGCGCTTTGTTGATTCAGTTGAAGTGAGGAAGTCTAGTTCATGTGCTATGCAGTTGGCTAACAAGACAGACCAGTATGTTGCGTTTAAGGTGATTAATTCTTTAAAGATCATAACTCATTGCTTATCTCTGTTTGTTCAATGAATTGAAATAGTGCATTTGTTTAATTTTGATGTATTTTTAATGCAATAGGTTAAGACAACCAGTCCAAAAAGATAGTGTGTTCGACTTAATGCTGGCGTTGTTTCGCAGTCGATCCTCTCAGATCCTCTCAAATAATTCAGGTATTGGCTCTATGCTGCCGTGAAACTGAAGTGCTTGCTAGTGACAAATGACGAAATGAGAGATCATATATTTGAGCTCATTGGCAGCAATTTTTTCTCCAAATGGAAGGAAAGACATCTGGTGGGAATTTTTTCTTTTGCCCGTCATGTGTTGATTACTGGTACATTCATTTGCTAGATTCTAACGGTAGAGAAATTGATAAAGTTCTAATTTTTGGTTTCTTAATTTGTCTGCATCATCAGTATTAAAGTGGTTTCATTGTGTACTTATGATGGACCAAGAATGCTTTCTTCTTAGTTGCAAGTGCTTGATATCTGTTAGCATGTTCTTTTAGGTTCTTATAAGGATTTCGCCAGTTTGCTCAAGTAATTGCATTTTTCTTGTTTTCTCGAGATGTTTTAATCTGTTGAAGTTGTATGATTGTGCCGTGTGTATTGGATTGAGGTAAAAAATCACACGCTTCTTACCTTCAGATTCCTTTTGCACCTTA
>JAOWBJ010072977.1:0-10063 GCA_028566335.1 Monarda citriodora | reverse complement strand
GGCCGATTAGTTGAGGACTACTAGATTTATGAATACGTTGCACACAAAATATTCACTAACATATGTATAAGTTACTGCCTCCATCTCATTAAATAAGACTCAATTACTATTTGGAGAGAAAATAAGAAAAGTGAAATATGTGGTTGTAATTAATTCTGAGAAAAGAGCTAATGATAGTCGCATATTCTTTGCTATTTTAATAAATAAATCTAATAAATAAGATGTAACAAAAGAAAAAATGAATCGAATTTAACAAGACGGAAGTAGTAATATGAAATGACTCTGAGATGAGGTAATACAAAAAGGCCCACTCTTGATACGCCACATGAGAGAGAATGACCCTTTTTTTGCTCATTCCTCGTAATCCACGTGCTAAAATGCGCCTACCCTCTTGTCCTATTGTTGCCTTTTAATTTGGGGCAGAGAAATAGATTGTGTATTTGCTTACCCTATTTCACAGCTATTGACAAAAAACTTAAAACTAAAATTAACATTAAAATTTTGATCTGATAAGTAAGATTTATATTGAGCAACAGACCGTCCAATAGGTACCAACCCATAGAATCCCATTTTTTTTAAAGGCCAACAAATAATATTATTAAGGAAAAAATAAGGGCAGCAGGTTATCAAAGCAGTTAACCTGACCATACAAAACAAAATAGAGAGGCAAGATTACAATCAGGGAGCTAAGATTAAAATTGCACCAATTTGCCCAATATAAATCATACGCATTGGCTCGGTGCCTAAGCCATAGATAGCCGAAAGATTTAAAATCACCAATAAGGTTGTCGACTGAAACTTGCTTCCCTTCGAATTTAACAACGTTTTTAGGTCTCCAAATGACCTAAAGGGAGGAAAGCGTGATGAAATGAAAAGCTTTAGTCTGGATTTTTAAGCCTCTTTGTCTCCGGTGGAACAAGAGGAAGTCGTTTACCTCCAAGAAGAAAATCGATCGTAATTCGCACCGGTTGGAAATAAACTCCCAGAACTCAACGGTGACCATGCAGGAGCCAAAGAGATGAAGGGTAGACTCATCAGCCTCTAGGCAAAAAGGACAACTCAAATCCGTGAAGGTGTTACCCCTCTCAGCAATTGCAAGTGCTGCTGGAATACCATTGTGCAGCATTCTCCAAGTAAGAAAGTTAGCTTTGATTGGAACCTAATTATTCCAATCGAAAGTTGAAACATGATCCCAAAAATAGAAGTTTTCGACCTCTTTTCTAATACTCATGACCGAGAACTTCCCAGAATTGCCCAAACTCCAGCTCCACTTATCATCAGCTGCACCGAGAGAGAAGAAAATGAAGGCGGTCGAGAGTTCAAGGAGTTCCTCGAGCTATAACCTGCTAGAGGGAGGTCTGGACCAGGAGAAATTCAAGACATGTCTATCCTTTGTAGCCAACAGTCTGTCACGAACCAGCATATTTTTTATGTCTTTATAACTCGAACAAATGAGGTATCTTGAGGAGCAAAGGAGCGTTGAAGAGCGAGTAGTCCCTCCAAAAGCTGATAATTTGTCGGCGGTCCGGAGAAGTAAGAAAAAGAGAATGAAGGTTGATATCGAACTCCTCGAAATCCCTGTCGAGCTTAGCAATTTGTGTCCAATGTCTTGTCATCGACCTTTTGACGGGAATGAAGCTCCACGAGCGAGAGCCACTGTAGACCGACTGAATGATATTTCTCCAAAGACTGTGGTGCTCCGATTTGAATCCTCATCACCATTTTGAAAGCAAAGCGATATTGAGGATGCGCAGAGAACCGAAACCAAGACCCCCTTTATCTTTGGGAACCATGAACTTCTTCCAAGCCACCCACTTCATCCAAAAGAGATCCAAGGTATCTCCCCAAAAGAACTCTCTTATGATTTTCTCCAAGGACTTGATGACGCCGAGATGTGCTTTATATAAAGAAAGTAGTAGGTATGGAGGGCATTGAGCACTAAATTAAGCAGGTGATGCGGCCCCCGTGAGAAAGAGATTTCTCTTTCCAACAAGCGAGTTTACTTTTGAAAATGTCCATGATGGGAAGCCAATTACGAATTAGGTTCATGTTAGCGCCAACTTGCAGGCTAAGATACTTGAAAGGGAAAGAGCCACGAGAACAACCAAGTAAATCGGCCATGGTTTAGATTTGAAAGCCATCAACCCCGACACCAAATAAGCTGTTTTTTCCATGGTTGACCCTCAATCCTGAAACGAGAAAAAAGCACCTGAGAAGTCTCTTGAGATTGAGGGCGATTTCGAGCGGCCATTTACCCGGCATAGAGAAAATTAGAGATAGGGGAATCTAGCTGCTTGATCGAGTGCAGATTTTCGGGGAGTAACTAATGAACGGAAAAATAAAAGGTGCACACAAGAATTTACGTGGTTCGATTTACTGATGTAAATCTACGTCCACGGGAGAGAAATATATGCTCTTTATTGTTGTTTCTCGGTTACAGTGAGTAAGAATGCGTAAAAAAATACTATCTCCTAGAAGTGCTATTTATACTCAAAAAATAGCTGGGATGGGCTCGTAGGCACAGTCTGAGCGAACCATAACCGCTCCTGAGCGGTTGGTTGCGACATGGAGATCGTGGGTAAATGACGTGGTGTGGAGAACGTGGGTTGACACGTCACCCACGTCGTTGTGCCGGAAGAAAATACTCCAAAATATGTTAAGTGTCAGTAGTATAGAGGTCTCCGGCCATGCCGAAGCCTCTTCGTCGTAGGAGGGACTACGGTTCCTCTTCGTCGTAGGAGGGACTCCGGTTATGACGAAGTGCCATGTACGAAGCCTTTAATGCCAACCGGATTGGTTTGCCTTCGGTTGGGTTTGGCTTCATCTTGCGTTCGTGTCTTGTTTGCTTGAGCTAGACAGCCGAAGCTCTGGACAGTACTTGGGGCCAGAGCGGAGAGTATTTGGGCCCAACTCCCCAAGTCATAGATGGGCCGAAGCCAAATGGGCTTTTACCCATTGGGCTTGGGGGGTTTGGGCCGTATCCCATCAATCAATTATATTGGACAATTTGTTACTACTACCTCCATCTCATATACTTATCTCATTTTTTCGGACACACTTTCCACCAAAATTTAATACGAGTTTTAAAATATAATCTTCAAATGATTTTTCGTTTACGGGATACTATAGTATCATATTTTAAAAAATATTTGAAAATTATATTTTAAAACACGTATTACGTTAACACTCGTACTCAAAAAATCAAAAAAAACAAATGAGACAAGTATAATGATATGAAAATAGTATTATAGTATTTTTATTTTTTAATATAAGATTCCCTTGCGTTTCACTTTACCCTATATTTTGGCTCTTTAACTGCAGGGCTAATAAAGGTCGAGGGACAAAGTTTAGAATTTGTATGTTATTTAATCTACGATGCATTGTAAATTGTGAATATAAGTTTGGATTAAGATCTGTAGTTCATCTCCACCTTCTTCTAGCAACGTTTCATTTCTACCGTTGTCTCTTCGATTTTTTTTTTTATTTAACTAATTAATTTTCTAGCCATCATTAATTATATTTCTTGGTTTACGGGAAATTTGAGTGGTAGTTATGAGAAAGAAATGGGAAATAGTGAAGAATTGTACTATTAAACAAAAACACAGTACTATTGTTAACGATAGCTTGTACTATCGGCATAATCTAATCCATTATACTACTTCGTCTCATTATATTGTCTACATTTCCGTTTTGATCTATTTCATTTACTTTTTCACTTTTTTAATATGGTAAAAAATATTTGACTACAAGTAATCTCTCTTTAATCACAGCCACATATTATTTTCTTTCTTAGTTCTTGTGTCGAATCACCTATAAACAATTATAATGAGATAGAAGTAGTACTCGCTCTGTCCGACGGTATTACTACTTTTGGCACACATTAAAGCCGTATAAAATAAAGATATTTAAGAGGCATTCTTCGATACTTATTCTCTTTCTTTTAAAAAATATGATAATTAAATAAAATTTTCGAATAAAGAAATAGAGATAATTCTTAGAAGTATTTGAATAAAGATTCTGCCACGCGGCCTCATCCAAATAATATAACATGCATAATTTATATCGATATTATACCTTGAAGCATTTCTAGATTCTCAGGAGGCTGATGAATTTGTGGGCCCAAATCGAGACATTTTGGCATTGACTATGCTCTACCGACACGAATTCTCTGTTGCAAATTGCAACTGTACTGCTGCTCCATTCTACGCACATATTTTCAACAAAAACTATATGAATTTTAAAATATATTTTTTAATTTTTTTTAATTTTACGGAGATGAATGTAGTATTTCGCTACATGTTTTGTTGATTCAGTTCTTTTAAAAATATTTAATAAAGGATTGGATTGCTTTCATTCAGTTGATTGACTTGATTCGTAAATTTAAAAAGAAAAGGTTGGGTTTTTTTTATTCATGGTTATTTCCGCCCGCTTTTTTTTTAAATATTAAATTCCGTATTTTTCAATCATAAGTATATCTACAAGAATTCTCTCTTCAGCCCAATTCCGTTTTTCTGGAATCGTAACACATTCAGTTCTGCAGATTTCAGTTCAAATCAGTTTCCAAAAGCCGAAAAACATGGGGAAAAGCAAGAGTATTTATACAAAGCTGAAACAAAACAAAATTTAGCAAAGGGGCCTCAAAATCAGTGATAAACGTCGCAGAATATGTAGCAAACAATGGAATAAAGAAGGAAAAAGCTTCATAAACGCACAACAATGGATACAATGACAAACCTCTGAATTCACTCCCCTCTACTCAGTATTGAATCTTTGGCCGAGTTTGCACCTCACGTCTACCACGAGATGGCGAATATGGGGAGCATACCATTTCACTCTCTCGAGATGGTCGATCGAAACCTCCCAGAAACGACCTGCGCATGGTAGCAACATCGAGTTACATGAACTAGCTATGTTTCTAGAACATTCTTGTTTGAAATGGAAAAGATACCTTCCGACTTCGAAATTTCAGAGATCTTTTGAACGACGTAGTTTGTCCACAGACTCTCTTCCGTATCCTTCACATTCCCATGAATATGTAGCACACCGCCCTCGTCTCTGCAATTTTGATATTGCATCAAAACTCGGAGAAAGGAGAAAGCTGACATGATTCGATCTAGAAATCTAGTTTTAACAATTGAGATATTTTTCTCTTCAAAATCACAAGGCTCAAATATTTTATGGTGTTTCTGATAAATAGAAAAAGATGTGTGCAGATTGAAGTCTATATATGTTTTCCAACAGCTAGTATCAGTGTATAACTTTCCCCTACAAGACGCGTTATTTGATCTACAATGAGCTTACTTATCCATTAAAGGGCCAATAGATCAACTACTAAAAACAAAAAGGTGGTAATCAAAGAATCAATGGAATAATGCCCAAGAAGAGAAAAGAGAAATGAAGCAAATTCAGAGTAGAGTGGTTCTGTTACCCTTTTCTTGCACGAATCATAGTATACCACACATATAAAGATCAAATACACCATGCTACGATCTTCAGAATGTTGGTCAAGTAATGTTACCTTAATGCTAAGATAGCAGTCGCCCAACTGCATTCACTTGAAGGTATAAGACCAAGACAAACTCGATGAGCAACTCCCTGCATAAGAGGAAATTTTATCAGACCACATCAATAACAATACTGCAAATAAGACTAATTCTTGACATGCAAAGCAAGTCGAAGTGAAACCCAAAAAGGTCATCATACTTTAGGTGCTGTAAGTCTATTATCTCCTTCCAGTACAATGCAGCGTTCAGCCACGGAATTAACACGGAGGTTACGATGAAGTGCTTCTATAGCATGGGGATTCCACTCACAAGCATAAACCATCTTGGCATTAGCCCTGATAGTCATGACATGTGAATATTAAGTATTCGTGTAGGAGAGAATGCAAATAACTCATCAAAATAAAGATCGATAGTTAGGAGATAGCACACCTCACGAGGAATGGAAGTACAAAATACCCTATGCCAGCAAACAAATCGACAACCACTTGATCTCTACAGTCAAGATTGGCCATTCGATGCTTTTCAGAAAGATTTCCCCAAGAGAACATACACTTGGTGGCATCAAAAGAATAAACTATGCCATTTTCACGGTGATCAACCCAGCCATCAACACCAACAAGAATCTCCAACATACTATCTCTTGTCCCCGTCGGTGCAATTCGGCCCTAAGTATCATCAATACAATCCGTTAGCAGACAGCTTTTTTATTTCAGCCTTCTAAAAGTCCTATGGGGATTCACTTAAAACTTTATCTATTGATAAGAAAAGCAAAACAAAAGCAGAACAGAGTACGAGATAATTTATAGAAATATAGTAGCATCCAAGTGTTGTCGTGAAATTGTATTTCCGAGAAAACAGAAAGTCATTGCCATTACATGGCAGCATTTAGAAACATCATGCTATCCAAATTCAACATGGGACTTCAATTAACAAAATAAGGTACCAACAGAAAGTATAACCAATATTTTTTTAAGTACAAATAAACTGAAACAGATCTTTCAAAGGGAAGAACCACAAAGAAACTATGGAACATCAGTAAGTTTTTGCATCATACTTGTCGTGCAAGACGTGGAGCCCCCAGTGCACGTGCAACAAGGGGCCAAAGCTCCTCGCCAATTGTATTCCACACTTGGTCTTCGAATGATGTTACAGGGAGCACAATAATATCCCCTAGTCGCTCCCATCTGTTTAAATAGAGAAGACTTTTAACTCATGAGTACATGGAAATTTTAGTGCTAAAATAGTTTTCACTTAGAATGGCATAACAGAAACAACAAGTATCACATTTACGTCCACCTTGAGGGCAGCTGTTCCATGAGATCAGCAGGCAGACCATGATTTTCTAACAAAGAGGCTACCGCTTCCTTCATAATTTTGAAAGGAGAATTTGGAGTTTTCTTGACTTTGATAACTTCATCCACCATCTTGGTTGCACCACATGACATAAGAAGATTCAGAGCTGCTGAGCCAGAGATATCTTTCAAAAAAGTTTTCCAGAAAGCTGGCTTTGAAAATTGATCAGTTAGAGGTTCAATTTTAATAGCTAAGCCCCGGTTATCTTCTGATACTTTGCAGAATTTTCTAGTAATAGGAAGACAGATATGCAAACCTCCCTCCTGGGTATAAACCTTCCTTTCAAGATCCAGCCAACCAAATTTTTTTAGTACATCCTTTGCCAGTTTTGCATATTGCTTTTCAACCTGTAGGACACAAGGGGTATGCATATCTCCCCTCGCTACCGTCAGTTCTTCAAATTTTGAATTCAGGCTAGCAAGCCCATTGGCTTTCTCTTTACTTAAACAAGGAGAATGTAGAAGGGCCATATTCCTCTGCTCTACTTTATGAGACATATGCTTCTCTTCATTTGCAGTGGGTTCTGAATTATCACAAACAGACATCAACTGAAGCAGGTTAATCTTCATTGGTACACTAAACTTTGTTCCAAATGCATAACAAGAAGCCCCACCACCTATTATTATCAGATAATCGCCAACTATACTGATTGTGCTTCGAACAAATAGGCTTTCTTCAACAGATCTGACCACTACCTTCTTCCAGCAATCTGACTGAAGGTCGAGTAAGAACAATTCCTGATGCTCAGTGACGGGGCATCCCCCCAAAATACCAAGAAAATTAGAATACACAAACATCAAGTGAGAAAACCTCGCATTTGGTGACTGTCCGAATGTCTTTAGCTTTCTCCATAGATTTATTTGTATATCAAACGTGTAGAGATCCCCAAGAGCTCTATCTCCATCATATCCACCAAAGATATATAACTTAGACCCCTTTGCATCCATTGAGTGTGAATGACGTGGACCAGGAAGGTCTCCATGTGATTGTAACTCTGACCACTCAGAGGTGTCAGTGTCCAAGACATAAATAGAAGATAACACTAAATTATCATGAATTCCACCAATCACATATATCTTTGAACCAATAACAGCAGCTGCATGCCGATGCCTGTAAGATGTTTTTACAAATCAAGGCCCAAATATACAGAAAATAGAGTGCAGGTACAAAGTTTACCGAATATCTGAGTTCAATATGACCTCAAATGAATGATATACCAATGAACCAGTAAAATTTAATAAAAAGTACAGTAAGCTAACCCAATCAAGATGAATGTAGCAACAAAAGGGGGCAAAAGCATGGGGATTACCAAACTGAATAGCTTTACAAGCAAAATCATTTAATCAATACCTTGGAGGGAACAAACTACCAGAGCATATTAAAAGCTTCCACTGTTTCTTTGGCAAATTAAATACCCAAACTTCATTCAGGATATTCATGGGGTCAGCCCTACCTCCGATAACATATATGAAATCTCCTACTAGGGAAGATGTGTGACCTAATCGAGGCGAAGGGGCTCCACCAACAGCAATTACCTCCACAGATCCAGATTCAGTATCAAGTATCGAAAGATCATTTCTGCGTGCATGTCTTCCAATACCTCCAAAGCCACCAAAAATGATCACTTTCCTTTGGTTAAAAGTACAGGAGGAGTGACCCCACAAAAAGAGTCTCTCAACAGGTTCACCAACTACTTCAACGACAGATAGATCGATGTGAAACACTTTCTCTGATCCTGCCAATTATTCAAAGATTTAAACCCCTGACACATTGAGGGAAACCAGTCCTGCAATCAGACATTTATTAGTTGGTCACAGTACTACCGCTTAATAGCCAAATAAGTTTACAGCACTGGTGAAATACAGCAATTGGTGAAAAAACTATACTAGCTCGGCTAATGCATATAAGCTCGTGTGTACGCAAATTCATACCAAGGGGGACTTGATAATTGATTGTCACTAACTGAAGTTGAGAACACGTCCCAATATTCCAATTCACACAGCAATTGTACAGAGAATATGTTAATCGCATAGATTGGTCCACTTGTCTGATTATATTTGCTTAAATCATCTTTACAGCATTCTCTAAATAAGCATTGAAGAAAGACCGTGACAAATCAAGTCACAGATCAGCATGCCAAGAATCGAAAATCGAGGATACATAAGAATGCACGCGTGTGTATATTAAAGAAATTAACAACAGATCAATCATATAGTTTAAATCATTATAAGTAAATTAATTTTAAGGAAGCGATTCGTGTTTTCAACAATTACCATTTTCATCCTTGCTTTTATCTCTGCTTTCAAGCCGCAACTGTCCTTCCAAGACCTCCATTTCACTCTCCTCGGAGCTCCCCAAAGCTCCAAATCTTTTAACCTCAACACACTTTTCTTCACCATTTCTGATCATTTCACCATCTACCCGAATCTCACTCCTCGGAAATCCGTTCTCCGTTAGCTTATTATAAAAAAGATCGGTCCTTTTCTTGTTAGTCCCCATTTTCCCATTAGCTATGTCAACGAGATACTCTACATACTCAGGGCTCACCATCAGCTTCTGAGTGCTTCCCAGCGGCACCTCCAATCGTATCGAACACCGTATAGCGATTATTGTTCTCTTGCTCACACTTGTAATGCCACTCTCTCTGAACCCACAGGCAATAGCAAGAGAAACTAGAGACTGAGCCGCAGCCACGTTCTCAGACTCCACGGCTATTATCAACGGTTCGAACCTAAACACAACGCTCTGCTCCTCAGCGGAATCGTGGGGAGACGACTCGGCTCGGCGAGCGACTTCAGCAGGAGAGGGGAAGAGTAGGGCGGAGACGGAAGAGGGATGAACTGGTTCGTGGGAGACGAGTAGCCAGGAGCCGCCCCTCGCCTTCTTCTTGGCGGCGGAGGGAGAGGCGGCGGGCTGAGAAAGGATGGAGATGCGGCCGGAGCAAGAGCTAGTCGTAAAGTAAGAGGGGTGGGAGTTGATGGCGGTTAACAACGGAATAATCGGCGTATCCACGTTGCCTTTGGGCGATTTGTCCGGCGCCGGCGAGTTTATTGCGGCGAGGGCCGCGCTCTTCCTCTTCTGAAAGTCCATTAGATGCTTTACGGCGGCGTTTGATTCGAAGGGTTTTGCAGTTTCGGGGTTTAAGGGCATTTGGTAATTGAGTGAAATCTCTTTCAAAAACTAATTATTTAAAAAAATAATATATA
>JAOWBJ010072869.1:0-10064 GCA_028566335.1 Monarda citriodora | reverse complement strand
GCAATTCCTCCAACTCCAGTGCATACAATCGATGCTTCCTAGCATCCCCGGAAAGCCATGACGCTCCTTGTGCATTGCCAACAAGCGCTCGCAGTCCTATGCAGTGGGTCGCCTCAAGTAGTTGCCCTGAATATAGCAACGATCGACCAGTCTAAAAGTGAATACTTTATCATAAGCCCCTTTTTTTTCTCAATACGTATAAAGTTGCGGGTATAATACGCATTCGAATCTAACAAGAAACTTTACAAATTCTAATTTTACACCACAATTACAAAATGTACGCAATATATATATATATATATATGACATTTTAATTCTCATTGTTCTCCTGATAGAAATTTAACTGATAATTTATAAATTTATTGTTCATATATACTTATAAATTAAACCTACTAAAAACAGTCGATCCTAATTAAAAAATTGTCGACGTAACACTATCATATCAATATTAGACGCAGAGTATCCTAAGCGATGAACAGTGGAGCTTTTTGTATAATAGTAGTATACTGATGGATCTCGGTTTTGAGAGAGAGTAAGATTGTGCGAGAAAGTAAAAGGAAGACAATAATTACGTGGTTCGATCCTTGAGTTTGTGAGTAAATAACGTGCATGGTATTTGTGAGTACAAGAGAGCGTATCCTCTTCATCTATGCTACCCTCTATTTATAAATATAGAGTTTTACATGCTCAAGGAATCTAGTCCTACTACAATACTAATTAGGATTGGCTTTGCTCTTGGATTCAGGATTATCTGATCGGATTCGTTTTGATCTTCTGAGTAATCCTATCCCTGCTTGGGGTCTTCATTGAGTTCGGCCGAGCCTTTGTAAGGTTGGGCCGAGTCTCCCGGGCCGAGGCTATCTTTCATGGAGGCCCATGGTTGTTGGGCCTGAGATTTGGCCGAGGCCAGGTGGTTGGGCCATATCCTATCAGAGCCCCCCCAAAGTAGGGGGTAGGGTACGAGGATAGATAGAGTTTTGGATCGAATACCTCCTTTAAGAGGATGGGGATAAAAGAGTACCCCCTCCTTAAGAGGACGTGGTTAAAAAGAGTTACTCCTCCTTACGAGGACGAGATAGAAAGTACCCCCTCCTTAAGAGGACAAGGTTAAAAAGAGTTACCCCCTCCTTACGAGGACGAGGTTAAAAAGAGTTACCCCCTCCTTAAAGGATGAGGTAGAAAAGAGTTATCCCCTCCTTACGAGGACGAGGTAGAAAAGAGTTACCCCCTCCTTACGAGGACGAGGTAGAAGAGAGTACCCCTCCTTAAGAGGACGAGGTAGAGAGGAGTTTGTCGTATGCGCGGTATGTTACCCCCTCCTTGCACGGACGAGGCAACTTGTGTACCGAGTGTGAGAGATGAGGTATGTTACCCACTCCTTGTAGGGACGGGGTACCGAACGGTTGCCGAGGCTATTCATGCGCCCTGTCAGGTGCATTAAATGCGGCTGTCCGCATCCCGATAAAGGTGCATAAAGTGAAAAGGTGGCTACAGTCGAACGGTTTTTTGGGAGTGCATATAACACGCCACATCCTTGTGAAAAAAAATTTCACACTCTCATTTCTGCTTCTGCATTCTGAAATTCTCTTTAGGATCTTGTTCTTGAACTAGCGATTTACCCGGTTGAATACTCTGCTTCCTCAGCGTTTGACAAGTAATTATTGCTACTTCTTCCTCATCTACTACATTTCCCGATTTTGTAAGGGTTGAAGGGTTTGTAGTGGGTGGTTCATCATTTGTTGCACACAGCGTGTGTTATCCCGAGTCGTCTGTGTCGGGGATGGTTGCGGAAAACTCTTCTATATTGTCTGAAATTTCCGTACGAACTCTTGCGAAGGATTTTTTATTTCCCGAGAGGTCTGTAGTATTGATTCTTGATAGAATACGGCCCAACACCGTGCTCAGCCAACCACTAGGGCCGACCTACGACCGACCTAGTGATTGGCACAGCAAGGAATGTTGGAGCCTCACATTGAATAACTTCACTGCTCCGTAACTCCTCGGCTGGAGCAGAACGCATTGAATAGCTCGGGACCACTACAGCAGAGCAGTCACAACCAAACCAGAAACACTTAAGCTCGCTAGCACACCTCGGGGACCGAGGTACCCCGTCGTCCCTTCTGTCAAGGTCGCTTATGACCGAGGTCACTTATGTACTGCGATAGGTATAGCCAGAGTACGTGGTACCCTCATCCCCGCAGGCCACTTTTGGGCAATGACCGTGATTTGTACAGGACAGCTGGCCAAGACAAGATTAGCGGTGATCTACCTTAATTAGAATCAAATACATGGAAAGGACAGGATTAGCGGGGAAGATTCTAGAACTTGCCATATAGAACTCGTGGGCTGCAATGCATGGGATATACAAAGCCCATGCAAAAGAGTAGTTTCATATAAATAGCTAGTGTTCATAAGATTAGGGCACGCACTCTCTACTGTATACTGTAATATCAGCCTCAATCAATACAACACTAAATTCTCTTACTACCGTGGACGTAGATCTACTTACGTAGATCGAACCACATTACTTCTCGGTGTCTTTGACGTGTTTACTTCATCATTTACTCGTTTGTGAGTTATAGAGAAATATCAATACGGGAGCCTCGCACTCCTTCGTTGCCGAAGCATGTGTAGCGAACTAAGATCTGCCAACTGAACCCTTAAGAGCTCCACTCAGTGTTGTATCACCAGTAGGAGGAAGGCTTGAACTAGGTCGCAAGTGTTCCAACCTTGAGATAACTTTAGGCTCACTTAAGCTCGTAGCTCGGACACTCAGTTTAATACCTTTAACAGACGTAGATGTTATCCTTGGAATGGATTGGTTAGCCGAGAACTTCACGACGATTCACTGTAAGGAGTTGCGTGTCTCCTTCCGTTTTCGCGGCCAAGAGATGACGGAGTTCCACAGAATCACGATGGGAGGCCGCAAGGCGATAATTTTGGCAATTCAGGCTTCGTATTTGCTGAGGAAAGGTAGCTCGGCTTACATTGTATACCTTAAGATGAGTGGTGAAGAGGTTCTGCCCGGACTTGAGGATGTGGCAGTGGTACGAGAATTTCCCGACGTATTTCATGAGACCTTGCCTGGTCTACCTCCGAAAAGAGAGATAGAGTTCGCAATCGAACTAGAGCCCAGTTCGGCCCCATTGTCTAAGGCGCCCTACAGAATGTCACCAAAGGAGTTGGAGGAACTCAAGGTGCAACTACAGGAGCTGCTAAGCTTAGGTTTCATCCAGCCTAGTGTTTCGCCGTGGGAGCCCCGATGTTGTTTGTGAAGAAGAAAGATGGTTCCATGAGGATGTGTGTGGACTACGGCGAGCTCAACAAGTTGACATTAAAGAACAAGTACCCTCTACCCTGAATCGATGACCTCTTCGACCAACTTAGGGGACCCAGTGTGTTCTCAAAGATCGATCAGCGATCTGGTTACCACCAGTAGAGGGTGCGAACCGAGGATGTTCCCAAGACCGCGTTTCGGACAAGCTACGGCCATTACGAGTTTGTCGTCGTAACATTCGGACTGACCAACGCACCAGCGGTCTTTATTGATTAATGAATAGGGTGTTTCACCCCTATTTGGACAAGTTTGTCCTAGTCTTTATTGACGACGAGTTGGAATACTCCGAGAGCCAGAAGGAGCACGAAGACCACTTGAAGGTTGTGCTTGGAACACTAAGAACCGAGAGGCTTTTCGCCAAATGCACCAAGTGCGAGTTCTGGTTGACCGAAGTTACGTTCCTCGGTCACATTGTATCCTCCGAAGGGATCCAGGTTGATCCGGCTAAAGTGGAGGCAGTGCAGAACTGGATGACTCCGACCACGCCCAACGAGATCCAGTGTTTCCTAGGACTAGCGGGCTACTACAGAAGGTTTATTGAAGGTTTTTCCCGGATAGCCAAATCCCTCACCCAACTGCTGCACAACGACGCAAAGTTCGAATGGTCATCAGAGTGCGAAGTAAGCTTCGGCGAGCTAAAGACAAAGTTAACAACCGCTCCTGTCCTCGTTATTCCTGAACAAGGCAAAGAGTATGTGATTTACATTGATGCCTCGAATAATGGACTTGGGTGTGTATTGATGCAAGAAGGAAGAGTTATAGCATATGCATCTCGCCAGTTGACACCGCATGAGCAGAATTACCCCACCATGACCTTGAGTTGGCTGTAGTGGTGTATGCACTAAAAATTTGGAGACACTACCTGTACGGAGTTCGGTGCGAAATATACACCGATCATAAAAGCCTCGTGGCCGCGGAGAATCCCCGTGGTCTATTACGTAATAGACCACGGGGAATCCCCGTGGTCTATAACCGCCCCTAATAGACAACACAACTGTAGACCACGGGGATTTTGGTTATAGACCACACGAAATCCACGTGGTCTATAACAGTTTTTCTTTTAGTGCTCAAACACTTCTTTGAGCAGAAGGATCTCAACATGCGGCAAATGAGATGGCTCGAGTTAGTAAAAGACTACGATTGTGGGATCAATTACCACCCGGGCAAGGCCAACGTAGTGGCAGACGCCCTAAGCCGAAAGAGTTCGTTAGAAATCGCCAGCTTCGTTACGAAAGAAGAGGCACTGGTAAGGGAGTTCGGTAAGATGAGACTGGAGATCCTCCCTCCGCCGGAGACAGTTGCTGAAGTAATTTCGTTGATAGCCGTAGAGCCCGACCTAAGACAAAGGGTCATTGAGGCACAAAGAAAGGACGAGTAACTAGAGGGAGTTCGCCTTAAGATGAGGATGGGAGAGCTCGGACAGTTCCGAGAAGAAGCCGATAACGCTATCTCTAAGAATGGAAGGTTGTGCGTACCCCGAGATGCGGAGCTGAGGAATGAGATTCTAAGCGAGGCCCACGATACTCATGTAACGACCCCAGACTCGCTAAGGGTAGCCGAGTCTGGAGCTCGCTACTACATAGAGTTGAACGAATGGAGTGCGGATGGACGAAGACAATACGGACTAAGTACTTGTTTAGTGTGTGTGTGCGCGACGAGAATAGCTTCGGTACCGGAGCACAGTGGAAAATTAGTAATAAATAAATACTTCTGAATCTTGGCAAAATTAGCCATAAAAACTGCTGGTGCGTTCGGAACGTCTTCGACTCGCACCCTTAACTGGTGGTAACCGGACCGCAGGTCAATCTTTGAGAACACGCTGGCTCCTCTGAGTTGGTCGAACAAGTTATCGATCCGGGGTAAGGGTTACTTATTCTTCAACGTCAACTTGTTGAGCTCGCGGTAGTCTACGCACATCCTCATGGAGTCATCCTTCTTCTTCACAAACAGCACTGGGGCTCCCCACGGTGAGACACTTGGTCTAATAAACCCTTTGGTGCGATTCTGTAGGGTTCTTTAGACACCGGGGCCGAACTGGGCTCTAGTTCGATCGCAAACTCTAATTCCCTGCTCGGAGGTAAACCGGGCAACGACTTTAGAAATACGTCGGGAAACTCCCACACTACTGCTACGTCTTTATACCTGGGCCGGAACTCTCCTTCTTTGGTCTTAAGGTACACAAGGTAAGCTGGGCTACCTTTCCTTAGCAGATTCGAAGCCTGAATTGCCGAGATTATCGCCTTGCGGCCTCCCATTGTGATCCCGTGAAACTCTGTAACCTCCTGGCCGGGAAAGCGAAAGGAGACACGCCTCTCCTTACACTGAATTGTCGCGAAGTTCTCTGCCAACCAGTCCATCCCAAGGATGACATCTACGTCCGCTAAAGGCATAACACTGAGAGTCCAGGCGACGAGCTTAAGTGGGCCTAAAGTTATCTCGAGGTTAGAACACTGGCGACCTAGTTCAAGCCTTCCTCCTACTGGTGAAACGACACTGAGTGAAGCTCTTAAGGGTTCCGTAGGCAGGTCTAAGATCGCTACACAAGCTTCGGCAACAAAAGAGTGCGAGGCTCCGGTATCAAACAAGATTAAAACAGGCACACTGTTGAGAAAGCCCATACCTGCCAGATTGCCCGGGTCCGCAGCAGGTGGTTGCCTTGACGAGCTAGCCTTGGCGTCATACTGCTGACGCTGATACTGTTTGAATTGCTGAGCTTGGGGCGGGAGAGGCGCAAGTGGTCCAGGCTGCCCCTGGATTGCGCGGAGCTGTTGAGGCGGAGGCTGAGCAGTCCTGGGGTTTAGTGCTGGCCGAGGCTGACGAGCTGGGCAGTGGCTAGCAAAGTGTCCCGGCTTCCCGCAGGAGTAACACACATTTCTGCCCACAAGGCACTCCCCTTCGTGGGATCGCCTGCATCTGGGGCAAGACGCCGGAGTCCGAAACTGCTGGACTGGGGGCGCCGGAATGCTCAGCTTCGGCAGTACGGTGGGTCGCTGCTGTCCCAACCATGGCCTTTTCTTGAATTGGCCTCCTCCTTCGACCCATTTCCTCTTCTCCCCTTGTACGGCTGCCGGAGCGGGGGTAACTGTTGGCTGTTCAGTAGGCATGGCGGCCTCTATATCAAGCGCTCGGCCCAGAGAATCCGTATAGCTTAGCCCTCCATGGCTAGCCAGAGGCATCCTGATTTCTGGTCGCAGCCCGACACAGAACTTTTCGGCCATCTTCTCGTCGGTGTCGACCTGGGTAGGCGCGAATCTTGCAAGCTCGCAAAACTTGCGGTCGTACTAAGTTACCGTCATCCCCTCTTGCTTGAGGTTATAGAACTCGGCTTCCTTCTGCTTTCGGAAACTCTTGGGCACGTACTTCCCGTACAGCCCTTCCTTGAACTGCTCCCAGGTATAGTTCGCCCACTGATCGGCGATCATCACTTTCCTCCGGGCCTCCCACCAAAAACCGGCGGAGCCGGTCATTTGGAACGCTACACAGGATAGCCTCTCCTAGTCACTGCACCTCAAGAAGTCAAAGATCCTCTCTAGCGCCCGAACCCAGAGTTTCCGCAGTCAACCTTGTTGTCGCTCCAGCGACCTAATACTTCGCAGCTCACTGCGAACTAGTAAACTTAAGTGTTGAACCCCTGTTGTTAACCTACTTAACCAGTCTGTTTCCTTTCCGGAGTAACGGTGGCGATAAGTTCTATCTCTACGTTCCGTGCTCGGTACTACATTGAAGAAAGCATATGGAAACCTATTTTCTTGAATTAGCAACAATTTACCCTTTTAAAGGACCATGTATCAAGACTTTGGAAATTGGAAACTGGTTTTATGATTCTTCTCAAAGGAAACAAGAACTTCAAATAACAAATCCTAGCATAAAAAGGTATCCTAGACTCGTGCATGGATGAGGAAGATGCTTCGTAGATGAAGAAGGAATTACCTTGGTCATAGTAGGACAACCGAGTGTGACCCAAAGCTTGATTCTTAGATCCTTGTATTTTCCTCACTGCTCTTGTGTTTCTCGAATACGGCTGAAGATTTAAAATGGTGAAATTTGTTGTGCTGCCATGGAAAGGGTATTTATAGGAAGGGTGGTGTCGCTTGGGTTGTTGGATCGGCCAAATGATTGGCGCTGCTGGATTTTTAGTAGTGGAGACATTCTCTGAAAAAGGCAGGCTCAGGGTTGGTCAGTTTGGGCGGTGGCTCCGGTAGTCGAGGGAGCGTGCATTGGCTCAAGCTGGGTGGACTCTTATTGGCTGACCCTTGATTTTCCCTAGATCATCTAACTTGAGTACTAAGCAGAAATGCTCATCAACATTGCTTTGGTTTAGCGGAAGGGGACTGATTCTTTTAAATATTTCAGGGAGACTCGGAAATGGTCGAACACTGGATCTTACCGAATTCTAGACTCTACCGAACGCTGGTGATACCGAACAACATAGTTCGGTTCTGTCGAACACTAGGCCTTGCCGAGCACTAGACTCCGGCAACACTGAGCACTACTAAGCTTCGGCACAGCCGAACACTAAAAAACTTTCTTAGCTTCATCTCACGTGGTGCGAGCTTATTCTCCTTGGCTACGCCGAAGCGAGCTTCGGACTCTACTGAGCGAGGTGCCGTGCACTTCGCCTTTAACCAAACCGGGGCTTTCTTAACTATAACTTTCAAGTGATAAGCTTAGCCGCTTATCTTAAATATCCTAACCAAAAAAAAAATCCGGTATTCACAACATTCATCCACATAAGCGACAAGGTAGTTAGTACACGTATGTTAGGCACGTAGGATCACATAAGACACGAAGGATCACATAAAGCACATAAAAAAAAATACACGAGATCACACAAATTCTTGAGCACAACCAACCCATCTCATCTTTTCTTAATTAACTTCTCATAAAACCCGTGCTAGACTGTTACAAGGAGGATTCTAAAACTCGGGCTGTTACACCCTACCAACCTTAACAAAAATTTCGTCCTCGAAATTGCTTATCTACTTAAACAACTCCGGGTACCTTTCTCTCATCTTTTCCTCAAGCTCCCATGTAGCCTCTTCTCGTTCTTGGTGCTTCCATAGCACCTTCACCGAGGTGATGGTCTTATTCCTTAGCTGCTGGATCTTACGATCTAAAATTGCCTCGGGTTTACTTTCGTAGCTTAGGTCGGGTGCGAGCTCAACTTCTTCTTGGCGGACTATGTGTTTCGGGTCGTACACATACTTCCGAAGCTGCGACACATGGAAAACATCATGCACGCCACTCATCTTTGGTGGTAAAGCTATTTGGTAGGCAACAGGGCCTATTTTCTCTAGGATCTCATAAGGCCCGATGAAGCGCGGCCTTAGCTTTCCTTTTACCCTGAACCTCAAAATCCCTTTTAACGGGGACACATTCAGAAACACCATGTCTCCCACGGCGAATTGTGCCTCGGCACGTCCACGGTCAGCGTAGATCTTCTGCCTGTCTTGAGCTTCCTTTATCCTTGCTCAGATCTGCCGGATTACTTCAACCATCTTGTTGATCGCTTCCGGGCCTAGTAAATTCCTTTCTCCCACTCCGTCCCAATAGAGCGGGGACCGGTACTTCTTTCCGTAGAGAGCTTCATACGGAGCCATTCTTAGGATAGCTTGGTAACTGTTGTTATACGCGAACTCTGCAAGGGGCAAGGCAAGTTCCCACTGGCCACTCCGGTCGATCGCTATCGACCTCAACATATCCTCAAGTGTATGGTCCTCTCTGACTCTCCGTCTGTTTGCGGGTGATAAGCCGAACTGAAATTCAGCTTGGTTCCCATCTCTTTCTACAGGCTCCTCCAGAAACTTGAGGTGAACTTGGCATCTCTATCAGAAGTAATAGACTTCGGCACCCCGTGTAACCGCACGATTTCTCTTACGTATAACTGGGCGAGCTTTTCCAACGTATAAGTTGTAGAGATAGTGAGAAAGTGCGCACTCTTTGTTAGTTGGTCTACTATTACCCAGATCGCATTACTGCCTCTTCTGGACTTCGGCACTCCGGACACGAAGTCCATGGTGATGTGGTCCCACTTCCACTCAGGAATTTCTAAGTGCTGCATCTTCCCATACGGTCACTGATGTATAGCCTTTACTTGCTGACATGTCAAACACTTCTTTACGTACAAGGCTACATCCTTCTTCATCCCCTCCCACCAAAACTTGCTTCTCAAGTCTTGATACATCTTGGTGTTTTCGGGGTAGGCTGTGTACGGAGTGTCGTGAGCCTCGCTCAAGATCTCCCCTCTTGGCTCGGCATTCTGAGGTATGCACAACCTTCCATCGATAGTGATGGCATTGTCGGCTTCTTCTCGGTACTGCCCGGGTTCTTCCATTCTTATCTTAAGGCGGACTCCTTCTAAAACTTCATCTTTCCGTTGTGCCTCAATGACCCTTTGTCTTAGGTCATGTTCTACGGCTAGTTGTGCGATCACCCCGGCAACTGTCTTTGGTGGAGAAAGGATCTCCAGCTTCATTTTGCCGAATTCTCTTACTAGCGCTTCCTCTTTAGTGACGAAGCTAGCGAATTCGTACGAACTCTTTCGACTTCGGGCGTCTGCCACTACGTTGGCCTTGCCCGGGTGGTAATTGATCCCACAATCATAGTCTTTAACTAGCTCGAGCCATGTTCGCTGTCGCACGCTGAGATCTTTCTGCTCAAAGAAGTACTTGAGACTCTTGTGATCGGTGTACACCTCGCACCGAACACCATACAAGTAATGTCTCCA
>JAOWBJ010072548.1:0-10068 GCA_028566335.1 Monarda citriodora | reverse complement strand
GGTTTGACAGCGGTTAACGAAGGCCTAACCTCAACCATAGCCGAGGAGCAGAGAAGGCGTGCAGCCTTGGAGAAACAGATGGAAGACATGAGAAGAAAATTTATGTCAAAGTTTCCCGAGGATGACTTTTAGCTTCCCCCTCCTGATGTAAAAAAAATATTTGGATGTAAAACAATACATTAATTTTTTTTGTTTATTTAATATTTAAATATTTTATTAAATATTTAATTTCTTTATTTATTTGTTTTTGCGAATTTGATACAATACATTAATCGTGAAACAATTAAAAAAATTAATATTAATATAATTAAAATTAATTAATTAATTAATTATTTTTTATGAAAATTCGATGGTCACCGACGGATCAGTCCGTCGGTGACCACCGATTTAAAAACGGAGATGCCGAAGAAAACGCTCGGCCGAACGAATAAAACGCCCGGCCGGGCGTGGTCACCGACGGCTCAGTCCGTCGGTAACCACCTAGGCCTATACCGGGAAATACCAGTCTCCGACGGAAATGTCCGTCTCTGATCACCGACGGAGTGTTCCGTCGGTGATCAGAGACGGAAATTTCCGTCGGTGACCACACGAAAAATGACGGACTTGTGCCCGGAAAATACATCCGACGGACGAAGTCAGAGACGGATTGTCCGTCGGTGCTGCCATCGGTGATCTGAGACGGACGAATTTTTCCGTCGGTGACTCAGTCACCGACGAACATTTTACCGGCCGACGGTCACCGACGAAAAGTCCGTCTGTGACCGAGTCACCGACGGAAAGAATATGGTCACCGATGGATTCCGTCCGTCGGTGACCCCGCATTTTTTGTAGTGTAAATAACATACGAAAAATTAATTTTAATTTAACAATATGATGGTATCATGAGTTTTGTTGCTCTGAGTAATATGATGATGAAGATGACGGATCACGGATATAATAAAAACATATCGCACATTTAGAAGAAAAAGAAAGGAAAATAAATTACTAAATGAGAATAAAAAGAAAAGTAAAGGATATTTTAGACATAACCATTAAAACTGGCTAAAAAAGTTCTTTATTATTAAGATGGCTAAAAAGTTCTTTTATTATAAAAAGTAGCTATTTCTATATAATACCACTATAAAAATTATCATGTCAATCAAACATCTTTTTTCATCTAAGATTCAATTCCGAACTCTATCCAGGATTGAATCCTGCATAATCTCATCATGCGAACCAAACGGGCCCGGCTCCATCAAATGCCTTGGCCTTTGACTTCCTCATGATTGGGCCATGTTGGGTTTTGGCTCAATCTCCAAATGAGCTTCAAGTTGGCCCCAAAAAACACTATAATTTTGAAGGCCAAAAAAATATAATAGCTTAAGCTCAAACTCCTAGTCCTAAGTCTACACTTCATTAGAAAATGAAGTATTTTTACGCAAAAACACATATACCCTACTCACCTGAATTCAGTTTTGAGAAAATAAAACACGTAATCAAAGACCAAAATTGAACATTATCTACGTGATAATTTATATAGCCCTAATAAGGTCGCGATGTAGTAACTCTTAGACTACCGCCATCGGTTAATAGTGGGGGTTGGGGTTAAGTGGGCCCCCCACTAAAAGACAAAAATTTTAATAATACGGGATGTCAAATCAACCCTCAATAAATTGACATTGGGTCATCTGCCCAACCTCCACTATTGACCCCGACCCTCCTTCAACTTCCTCTATTTTATTCAATTTTTATTACATTTTGTAATATTTATTAATGTCCCTTCACCGGTGCGACGACGGTCCCTTGCTCGTTGCATGATAACGCATTTCCTAAGCTCGTAAGGGACCCAATGACGACGTCGCTCATCTTCGGCGTCGTTTTACTTCCCGGCGATGTAAGCCACGTGAACAAATCCGAAGGCCACTAGGATTATTTACCGCTGAAAAAAATTCTAGGGGAAATTGCACAAAATTAAAAGTTTGTATATTTAAAAATTACACATTGAAGTTTAGGAAAAAAATGCAAAAATAGTGATAGCTTTTGGATTTATGTACTATTACCCCTAAATAAATAAGCAATCAATTCATACGTTTCTAATTCAAACCAAAATCCATTAATCGAATTATCTCTCGATCTCATCTAATCTTAGTACTACGCGATCCATTCCACTTCATTAGTTCAATTTTATTTTGGCATATAAACTGAGGAACTGAGACTTATTAATAGATTAAATGAGGATTAAGTAGAAATTATAGATGTTAAATTATTGTAAAAAATAATACAGTGTATATATTGTAGCTGAGATAAAGTGAGTGATTAAAACTAATGAGATGATATAAAGTGAGTAATTAAAATTGATGAGATGTACTGATGAAAGAGTAATTTCTTTCCATTTATGAAAATATGATTAATATGTGAAACATACCAAAATAAAAATTTAGACTAATTAAATGGGATGAAAATAGTATTTAAAAGATTCAAACAATGGACATATGCTAAAATTAAACAAGCACAATGATGCAATAATTTACATGACTCTATTGTTGATTTCCGAATTTTGAATCCCTCATAGACATTAATGCAAAAAAAATAAAAAATACTACCTCCATCTCATTTAATTATTTTTGTTTTCTATTTTGGTCCATCTTATTTATTAGTCTTATTTTCTAAAATGACCAAAAAATGTGTCTTTTCTCAAAATTAATTACAATCACATATCTCATTTTTCTTAATTCATGTGCCAAATCAAATTAGAACTACTCATGTGAGATGGAGGTAGTATAAGCATCTCATAATAAAAGAACTTAAGATAAATTTCAAAACAAATATGAGATCCAAATCAACAACTTCAAGTCTAGCCGGATATAAATTAATATTTGAGACATAATTAACACATTAAAATTGATAGATAGGGTCTCAAAAGGGTTTAAAATGCATGTTAATCTAACATATATTTTTCAAAGTTATGCTTCGATCATATTACAAAACTATCACCAAATTTTATTAATTTTTTCGCAACTAAACCAAAAAAAGCTTTCGAAACTATCTTATTACTATAAGCAATAATAAAAAGCATCTAGGCCGCAATGGGCGGAGCGGCGACCTTAGCCTCCTCAATTTGATCGGCGGCAGCCAGCTCCTCATTCTTGGGCCACCACTTCCAACCGTCGTGACACCACCTCCAACCGTCGTGATCGTGAGACTTGGGAGAATGAGCATATGACCAATGGTCATGATGGTCCCACTCGTCATCGTGGTCGTGAGACTTGGGAGAATGAGCATATTTCCAGTGTCTCTTGTGCCAGTAGCCCGAATGCGGAGAATGAGCAAACCAGTGGTGGTGGTGGTGGAACCACAACTCCTGCCCCAATTCTCCGGCGGCGGCCTTGGGAGGATCGGAGGCGGAGCTGACAGTACTAATGGGGCGGCTTGAGCAGTGGGAGACGAAGAAGCATGAAAATGTTAGGAGGAGGATGAAAGCAGTGAATGATGATGAGGTCAGCTGTGCCATACTTGCGCTTCGCTTGTTGAACTGCGTTAATTTTGTTGTGTGCAGGAAATGGATGGAGGAAGGGTTTCATTTATAGTGTTTATTTTACTGCGGTTAATCAAGACGACGTTGGCCACTTTTACTTTTTTATCTATAACTTTATTACTATTATTATTGAGTTTTATAATATTTCAATATGTTTAGTCGTACTATCTAAACTCCTCTAATTAATTATTCAGTCAACTTCCTTTGATATATTGTAGCGAATCTGGTCCACTACAACTAATGCATGGATGGAATCTTTTTGACATGCATTTATCCATAGGCAGTACGTGTAATTTACTCTTATGAATTGTTTATATATTTTTCAAAATATTTAGCAAAATAAATTCCAACTACCGTCGTGCCGCAATTTACGGCGGGGAGAATTAAACATAAATTATATTTGTTTTGGAATGTAAAGGAAATTATTAATTAAATTAAAAATAAAAATTAGATGTTAGTTTAAATAATACCCATTGAGCTTGAGAGTGAGCACTACAAGATTATTCTTCAATCGCGACGGACAAAAAAAATTAGCAACATTGCCGACGGATTTGCGACGGATCCTATACTAGTGGCGCGTGGTAAGCACGTTCTCTAACATTCCTTGAAAGCGATTGACAACATCGTCATCGGAAACTTGTATAAATACACATCTCTCAACATAAGTGACCAAACAATTATTTAAAAATTGATTTCTCATCTTATTTCGCAACTTATTTTTGACATAAGTCATTCCAAGAAATACTAATAAAAATATTTTATATTTGGGGTACAAATGATCAACACTAGTAATTACATAAATACTAGTAAATATTTTTGGGGGTACACACCATGCTGGAGTCACCACTGTATGCGGGGGTATTTTGGACATTTTAAATGTGATAAAAGTGTAACAATTTCTAAATATAGGAAAGTGAATAATTATTATATAATAATATATAAGAGATCCAATATATATATGTGTGTGTGTTTAAAACTAGTGTGCATCACAATGGAATTCGACGGTATATACTTATATTTTGTTTTTAATCCATGGGTTGAAACACGCACGGAGTATATAATATAATTTAAATATTATTTATTTGCGACATGTTTTCGGTAGGTCATTTGAAAATTTGTCATATGATATATTTTATTTTATTTATAGATGGATGACATGTGATTAATTTTATGATTAAATTTTTTTGGGTAGAGATTATATTTTCTTTATATATATGTTGAATATTAAATAATTAATTATATTACGTGTCATTCATCCACAAATATAATAGAGAATGTCACATGAATAGACAATAGAAGATCCAATATATTTAAATAAGGGCATGCATGTACAATGGTGATGCTCCTGTTTATGTGGCAAAATTAAGAGTCTTTTAAATAGGAGAGCCCAAACAAATTAAGAAGAGTGAGCTCTTAGTTAAGAGCTTGGATTCTCAAGCTTGTTTAGACCGCACTTCAATTTTTTATATTATTTTTTTGCTATACATTTTTTTTATATTTTGTTTTGTTTTGTTTTTATTTAATTTTATTTTGTTTTTTTTGTATTTTAATATCGATATATCTTTCCATTACAATTTTATTCCAATTTTTGGTTTTTATTTTTTTATTTTTTGCGTATCTCTAGATGAATCATTACCTCGTCAAATTTTTAAGGGGTATTGGCATATAAATACAAGAAGTATCACCAAATTCGCAAATTTAACCCCACCTTTCAATTGTCACAAATAAATACCCCAACTTTCAATTTGGTACAATTTTCTCCCGAAAAAAATTCCGGCGATGACATGGCACAATTTGTCTTACGTGTCAAAATTTTTATCTACGTGTATAAACATTGCCATGTGTCATCCAAATCAGAAAAAAACAAAAAAAATAAAAAAGAAAAAAATCATGTCTTCTTCTTCACCATGTCTTGTCCGGCGAGTTCTGCAAGCTTTTCCGGCGAAGATTCCATCGCCATTCTTTTGAGCTTTTCCGGCGAAGATTCCATCGCCATTCTTTAGAGTAGTATGGACTGCAACAGAGATGAAGCTGTTCGGGCAAAATCAATTGCTGAGGACAAGTTGGAGAAAAAACGCCATGTTTGATATCGAGAGGATCTGGAGAGCTAGCATTGAGCAAGGGAAAAATAAAAAGGAAAAAATGGCGAGTTTCTTGATATCGAGAGGATCTGGACTTCTTGATGTGTATGTTTTTGCAGAGAACAAAATAAAAAGGAATTGTTTCAAGTAAAAAACATAGTTTCTTTCCTCTCTCGCTCTCTCAAAAACCTCTGCGCTTGAGCTCTTCCTTAGTAGCATGTTGCCTCCCCTGAGATGCATCTCAAACAGTTCTTGATTCATGCAAGGAACAGAGCAAACCTCATAGATTATAGGCGCTTTTGAAGGTTTCTCCCCTCCTCTCTCTTTACACAGCTCCAATTCTCGAACCTTCGACTTGTGCTTCTGCCCCTTGAAGTGCATATCCAATGCTGCCACGTCAGAGCACCAGATTTCACACAGGTCGCATCTAGGTATCCCTCCCCTTCCTCCAGCGGCGGCGGTGGTGGGGCTGCCCCTCTTCATCGTCATGTACTTCATCTTCGCCTTGTGGGACCGCCCCATTACGTGCTGCTTCATCGTGAGGGCACTCGAGCAGCTGACTTTGCAGAGATGGCAGAGCAAGTTCTCTGCAGATTTCTTGATCATTTGAAGTTTCTGTGGTTGTTCGTTGTCTGTCGCCTTCCTCTTTAAGATCGTACGAGGCCTTGTTGGAATGCCGGTCTTTGGGAGAAATTTCAGCCCTTGATCTTGTTGATTTTGGATCGTTGGATTCGGATTAGGTCCAGAGCTAGGCCTGAGAGATGGAGATCTCCTCTGCAGATTGGGATTTCCACTTGAATTAGGCATCTGAAAATGAAGACAAAATAGGTTTTTTAAATCAAGAAAACAAGCTATGATCATTTTGGTTAAAGTATTTTCTTCTAAGTAGTTCTTACCATGAGTTTCACTTCCTTTGATGGAGTCTCAAACTTGTTGGTTGAATCTAGTTGAGTCGGAGCTTCGCATGGCTCCTGTTGAATAACCGGTGCATGAAGAAGACGATCAACCTCGATTAGATTTGAGGATCGAAGAAGAAACCGATGAGGAAAAAAAAACACCAACTCACATCTTTGATCATGAGTAGTCCTCCTCCTGTCTGAGTTTGAAGCACTGGAGATGTAGTGGGAAGTCGAAGAAACGGTTGTACCTTCATCGGGGGAAAGCCCGGAGGATGTGGTAGAGGGGTTTTACGTTTGTTCATCCACTCTTTGCAGGTTAAATTTTCATTTCTTCTTTCCAAAGATGCAACCTTGCATGTATGTTGTTGCATTAGAATCAGAAAGCATGTAAGGACACTACAATGTAAGTAACATTATGAAGTTTGATTCTTGGCATAAAAATCTGAAAAATCTGTAGTGTTATAAATATGATTTCCAACATAAAAATAAAATAAAATAATAATTGCTGTTGAACTAGAAAAGACATCTGAGGTTGGCTTGAAAATGTTTTTGCTGCTGTTTTATGCAATTTTCTTGAAAGAACAATTCATGAAAATAACCAGAAATATGACTGAATGTGCAAAAGCATAAGTTATAAATAAGTTGATAAGTATGGAAATGTAAATCTAAAAATATAAAACAGAGATGAGATAAGAACCCTGTGATTGTATAGTGCCAGTTTCAGAAGTGAAGCATCTGGCTTCTGCTCATCATCCATATTTTTGTATAGTATTGCTTCTGAAAATGTGAAATGGAGAAAAGGATAAACAAAATTATGGTGGAGAGTACGGTGAAAAGTACCACAATACAAAATGCATGCATTCGTTTTCTGCTTTTGATAATAAACCTAATAAAGTCTGGAAAATTACTACTACCGTACAACATTACATAAATCAAAACGTCGCCGTCCGAATCAAACAATATCATTCGAATTGTTGAATCAATTTTAGCTAGTATTGCCAAATCAGCTCAATTTGAGAGTGATCTTTTTCATATAATGTGAGTGACAAGAGTGTGAAAAGCAGAGTTTGATAGTACTTTGCAGTTGTGAAAGTGAAAATTCTATTACATGATACACATTTTTGTGAATGTGGATAACATAAGCATGCTTTGCTAGTAAAGAGGGCAGTTGGCAACTTGTACACCGGGGGCTGTGGGGCACTTGGCCAAGGGGCAGTGATCATCGGCCTCCAGCCCCCACCAGCTGGGGCCGAGGATATCGTAATACTGCAACGCAAAGTACGAGAGCGTCCCCATAAACGCCACCCCGACGTCCAACCCAGCCGACAGAATGTAGTTGTGCCGCGCCCACCATCCCTTGAATCTCCGGTAAACGTACAAGTTGAAGAAGATCCCGACAACGAACCACGAGATGCTGTTGACGGCCTTGGCCACCGGCATCCCCATCGTGCCCGAAAGAATGATGGGGACGTTGATGGCGCTTATCCACTTCTTCTCGGGGAACTTCCTTGCCAAGTACCAGACGGGGACGGGGGCCAGGAGGCCGAACAGGAAGAAGTAGTTCATCCCCGGGTAGAGCCCCAGCTTGCCGAACATGCGGAGGGGCCCAACCACGCCCCAAATGATGGAGGCATTGTAGAAGACATCGTCCCCCGGGCAGGTCCAGGGGCTTCCCACTGGCAGCTTCGACTGGTCGCAGATGTGGTCGATGGTCGTCAGGAGCCACCAGGCGGTGCCGAAGCTGGCCAGGGAGGTGATCACGGTCCCGGCTAGCTGGACCAAGAACATGGATTTGGGAGGGATCTTCATGTAATGCCCGAGCTTGAAGTCGGAGAGGAACGTGATCGCCTGCGACATGCTTATGGTGCTGTAGGTCTTGAACACCACGTTGGCGAGTGGCTTCCCCGGGTACATGTACCCGATGATCATCTCCGACAACACGTTCAGTCCTGCCGGCTGATCAAGTACACGGTTCAGTACAGTAAAACCTATGATAATGAGAAGGAAGCTGATGAGTAACCTGGTTGGTTGTGGCTGCAATGACACCCACAGGCAAGGTGAAGACGAGAGCCAACGCCATAGCCAGAATCACCCCCCAGTAAGGAAGCTGCAGCTGCCTTCCGAAGCCTTCACAAGCAAAGATGGAGAGTGCAAGAACCAGAAGAAGAAGGCTATGGAACCACCATTGAGGTACAGGTTCATAGTTCTTCCTCATCAACCTAGTATGTACGTCTCCGAACTTGTCCTGAAACGAGGCCTTCGTCTGCTGCCATATATTCCTGCACTTCCCCATACATACTCATAAGCTCTTAGGTACGAATTCTTGAATTATTCCAATTCTTACTTCTTACCTCCCATGAAAAAGGGCTACATGTGATACGGTGGAAGCCAAGACCGCGAAGCTCAGACCATAGATCAGCACGAAGAATATGCTCAGGTTCACCTTGCTGTAGCTGTCATACGCCTCCCGGTTGAACTCGAAGGTTTTCTCATTAAGAATTGCAGATAAATTGTAGGGCGCTCCACTAGCATCAAAGACATGAGAAGAAATGATGGGGAAATGCTTCGCACTGTAGACATCGTTCCAATACGCTAATGGCGTCACTATGTAAACAATCACGATGAATCCAACCAACAAATTGAGTATAGCAAAGCCCGGAGTTGCTAAAGGGCTGCCTACGAAGGCCGCAATAGTCGACCAATCGAAGGCGAAAGATCCAACGCCTAAACCTCGAATCCCGCCTCCTATTTGCTGCGCAGTCACAGAGTCCTTCCATATCCAACAAACGAAGGAGAGAGCAGTAATGGAAGGGAAGAGGTAGCTCGGGACTATGTAATAACAAAAGCTCGAAACGGACACCGTGATGAAGAATTGCAGCCTGGTGAGGCGGCCCTTCTTTCTGACTTCAACCTCATGCAGTGCTCTGAAGAGAGAGACTTGAACAAGGTTTGCAGGCCACCACATGTAGGGGGAATCTACTAGAAACTTCCGGAAGATTCCGGCCCATCCGTACCCCAGCAACTGCAAAACAGAACCAGCAGAATTCAGTCATATTCAGCTCATTAATTACTTCGAAGAAAAAGCATATCACTATCAAATTAAAGTTACCTGTGTGCTATGCGTGAGGAGCATTGCAGGCACGACGTCGATTTTTCGCAGATAAAACGCCTTGACGATCGTGATAATGTTGACTGCATAAACTCCTGTTACTGCCGTGTTTGCAAAGATGGTGATGAGGCAGTGTTCCTTCAAGTTGAATGGCCCCGGATTCATTGTGAATGACCATTTTGTGCCGGGAACCTTCACTTGTTTCGTCGGAAGAGTCGCAGCCATGAATTTTCCGACGGGAAGGACTAGAATTTGAGCCGAAACGGAGGTTACAGAGAGAGCGTTCTGGCGGTAGAGGAAGAACTGGTTCAAGAACGATAGAACTGCACACGATATGATGCCTAGAACCCATGTCCGGAACGTTAGACATGGCAGCGTAGGATCGTCGGTTATCGGTACCGTTAGCCGTACTTCTTCAATGGGAGAGTCGTTCACCACCTCAGCCTAGAAAACGACATAACCATG
>JAOWBJ010072547.1:0-15623 GCA_028566335.1 Monarda citriodora | reverse complement strand
TGTGTGCACTTGTGGATGAACTTCGAGGGATTCTTTACGACTAGGCATAGTTTTTGGTGGCCCACTGTAACGACCCCAGACCCGATCTACAGAAAAACGAGCCTGGACGGTTGCTACAAAAAACAAAGAAGAGTGCGATAGCGGGAACCTTAGGATTGAGCATAAATCGGACGTAAATTATATCGCTAAACTTTGCTTGAAACCATTTCTTATACGAGCGACTTTCAGAAGATCGCTTGAAATATTCTTTAAAAGATCGCTTGAAATAGTCACTTGAAATTCATGGATTGAGCGAGCTTGGAAAAAAGATCGCTTTAAAAGATTGGAGTTGTTTTCTTGAAAATGTCGCTTACGGGTTATCGTTCAGTTTGAGCGAATTTAGTAAAGTCGCTTGTAAAATTTTATAACAAGGGATTTTGAAAAGATAACCCTTGGCATATAATTTTCTTCAATGGAATTACAAGCCTGTAACGACCCCAGACCCGCTAAAGGTAGTCGAGTCCGGAGCTCGCTACTATACAGAGTTGAACAAACGGGAAGCGAGGTGGGCAAGGACAAGAATATACTAAATACTTGTTTCGTGTTGTGTGACGAGGATGGCCTCGGTACCGGATCATCGATTAAGGAAAAATGAAGTTCATACATTAAAACCACCACAGAACATAATTCTTTAACCCAGTGTATCTACAACTATTACAAAGTCTTAAAAAGTTTCAAGTATAATGGAAACGAAGATAAAGTGACTAATGACTCCGGATGTTCGTATGAAGACGAACACCACCAAGAGCTTCGGCAATTAGCTTCGGCTTCGGACTTCGGCAAGCCACTCCGTCACTCCGAACCCCACACGTTCTGCTCAACATGCACACATGGAAAACGTATGCAGGGCTGAGTATTTTGAAGCACTCAGTGGACACATGCCCAAACATTTTAACCATAGCCATAACATAAGGATCATAAAGGTTTAATGAAAAAGGACCTATGTCCGAAAATACTTTTACTTTAAAGAGACTGGGTGAATCCTTTACCTTGCCGTACCTGCCCTGTTAATAACCCGATCTAGGGAGGTTGGCCGACCTCCCAAGAACCTAGATCACTTACCTTGCGGTAAAGTGAACCGGAAGTGCACCAACTCGGGCAACACATGCCTGAGCCCGATCGTATCTATTACTTTGTCCCGAGGTCGACAGGTAGGCAATAAATATGAAAACTTAAAAATAAATACGGCATGGCATTTTTAAATATAATAACTATAGCTCGCCTCGGCGACTGGTCGCCGAGGGTTTTAAGTTTGAAAGCCCACATCTTCGGCTTCTTCGGTCTCCGGCACGTGCCGAGCTAGGGGAACTCTTCCTTTGTGCAACCTTTACAAGAAAACCTTCATAAGCTATCTTTGCTAAGCATGTCGGGCTCTCGCATGAGTCCGGCATCTATTAATATGCTGAAATGCATGCGAACTGACCCTTGGGTCTATCTTAGGTTCTAAGAAAGCTCTAGCTATGACTAGCTTAAGTTATCCTTATTAAAATGAACGGAGTATCCTGAGAATACTCTGATCAAGTTTACTAACATCCTAGCTAAGCCAAAGCGAGCTTAACCACGCAACTTGGCTTCACAGTCGCCTTGACGACCTATCTACTCCGCAGCTCGCTCCGATCTGAAACACTTGGTTATCTATTAGCTGGTGTTTCTAAGTGTTGAAACCTTTTATTAAATCTACTAAGCCTGTCCGTTATCCTACTGGGGTGATGGTGGTGGTAAGTTCTATTCGTTTAAGTTTCGTGCTCGATACTACATTGAAGAAATCCCAGGAAGCCTATTTATCTAAAGTACCAACAATCTCTTTTTAAAAATGCAATGCACCAAGGCCTTGGAAACTTTGGGAAGACTGGGTTTATGACTCAAGACTCAAAGGAAACAAGAAATTCAAAGAGGAATATCCCAACTTAATCGGAGGTTAAATGTATCCTAGACTCATGCATGCATGGGGAAATGCTATGAAATGAAGAGATAATTACCTTGAATGTGGTAGGATGACCGGGTGTGACTCTAGGCTCAATTCTTGGATCTCTGTATTTTCTTACTTCTCTCGTGTTCCTCTCTAAATTTGTAGTTGCGATTCAGATGGCAAAATTGTGATGTTGTTAGGGAGGGGGTATATATTGGGAGAAACGGTGTCGCTTGGGTTCTTGGGCCGGCCAAATGATTGGTACTGTAGGACCCTTAGTGGTGGAGACAGTTTCTCTAAAAGGCTTGCTCAGGGTTGGTCAGTTTGGGCGGTGGCTCCGACAGTCGAGGGAGCATGCATTGGTTTAGGCTAGATGGACTCTTATTGGCCGAATCTTGATCTCCCTATATTATTTGAACTTGGGTTTGAGAAAATGGAGGAACCGATCATGGTAAGTTTAAGGATTACTAGTTATCTTTATGGAATATACCGAGCACTTAGATCCTACCGGATACTAAGTGCTGCCGAGCACTAGGTAGTACCGAACACTGTGATTCGGCACGGCCGAACACTAGTGTTGCCGAGCACTAGACTCCGGCAACACCGAACACTTGGCAGCTTGTTTGGTCTGCTCGGCTAAGCAGAGGCGAGCTTCGAACAATCCTGACGAGGTGCCGAACACTCTAGCTTTAGCCAAACCGGGGCTATTTCGATTATAACTTTCAAGTGACAAGCTTAGTCACTTTATAATACTTAACTAGCTAAACCATATCATTCATGAATAACATCCATGCATTCAATCACCATAGCCAACAAAGTATGTTAGTAGACATATGTTAGAACACATAAGATCACATAAAGCACATAAGGACACATAGGATCACACAATTTTGTTCATAGCCGAACCCTCATCCACTTTCCCAATTAACTCGAAAAGAAATCTGTCAAACTATTACAAGGAGGATTCTGAAACTTGGGCTATTACACCCTACCAACCATAACAAAATTTCATCCTCGAAATTGCTTAACTACTTAAACAACTCTGGGTACTTCTCTCGCATCTTCTCCTCAAGTTCCCATGTAGCTTCTTCTCGATCCTGGTGCTTCCTCAGCAATTTGACCGAGGTAACAACCTTGTTTCTTAGTTGTTGAACCTTTCGATCCAAAATTACTTCTGGCCTACTCTCGTAGCTTAGGTCGGGTGCGAGCTCAACCTCCCCTGATGGACTATGTGACTCTGGTCGTACACATACTTCCGTAGTTATGACATATGAAAAACATTATTTATGATGCTCTTCTTCGGTGGCAAGGCTATTCGGTAGGCAACAGGGCCTATCTTCTCTAGGATCTCATAAGGCCCGATGAGGCGCGGCCTCAGCTTTCCTCTTACCCCGAACCTCAAAATTCCCTTTAACGGGGACACTTTCAAGAAAACCTTGTCCCCTTCGGCAAACTGTGACTCGGCACGTCCGCGGTCAGCGTAGACCTTCTGCCTGTCCTGAGCTTCCTTTATCCTCGCTCGAATCTGCTAGATTACCTCGACCATCTCGCTGATTGCTTCCGGACCTAGCTACTTTCTTTCTCCTACTCCGACCTAGTAGAGCGGGGACCGGCACTTCTTTCTATAAATAACCTTATACGGAGCCATTCCTATGGTAGCTTGGTAACTATTGTTGTATGCGAACTCTACCAGGGGTAAGGCAGGCTCCCACTGGCCACTTCGGTTGATCACCATCGACCTTAGCATATCTTCGAGGGTCTGTATTGTCCTTTCTGACTGCCCGTTTGTTTGTGGGTGGTATGCCGAACCGAAATTAAGCTTGGTTCCCATCTCTTTCTGCAGGCTCCTCCAAAACCTTGAAATAAACTTGGCATCTCTGTCCCATGTATTAAACTTTGGAACCCCGTGTAACCGTACGATCTCTCTGACGTAATGCTGGGCGAGCTTCTCCGACGTAAAAGTGGTAGAAACAGGGAGAAAGTTCACGCTCTTGGTTAGTCGGTCTACAATCACCCAAATCGCGTTACTGCCCCTCCTAGACATCGGCAGTCCGGACACGAAGTCCATGGTGATGTGATCCCATTTCCACTCGGGGATTTCTAGGGGCTGCATCTTTTCGTATGGTCGCTGATGTGTAGCCTTTACTTGCTGACAAGTCAAACACTTTCTCACATACGAGGCTACATCCTTCTTCATCCCTTCCCACCAGAACTTGCTTCTTAGGTCTTGGTACAGTTTGGTGTTTCCGAGGTGGGCTGTGTACGGAGTGTCGTAAGCCTCGCTCAAGATTTCTTCCCTCAACTTCGCATCTCGGGGTATGCACAACCTTCCATCCTTAGTAATGGCCTTGTCGGCTTCTTCTCGGCACTCCCCGAGCTCTCCCATCCGTATCTTAAGGCGGACTCCTTCTAAGACCTCGTATTTTTGTTGTGCTTCAATGACCTTTTGTCTTAGGTCAAGCTCTTCGGCTAGTAATGCGGTTATTCCAGCAACTGTCTTCGGCGGGGGAAGGATCACCAGCCTCATTTGGCCGAACTCTCTCACTAGCGCCTCCTCTTTAGTGACGACGCTAGCGAGTTCTAACAGACTCTTTCGACTCAGGGCGTCTGCCACCACGTTAGCCTTGCCTCGGTGGTAATTAATCTCACAATCATAGTCTTTCACTAGCTCGAGCCACCTTCGTTGTCGCATGTTGAGATCCTTCTGCTCAAAGAAGTACTTGAGACTCTTGTGATCAGTGTTTACCTCGCACCGAACTCCATACAGGTAGTGTCTCCATATCTTTAGCGCATGCACAACCGCGACAAACTCAAGGTAATGAGTGGGATAATTCTGCTAGTGCAGCCTCAACTATCGTGACGCGTAACCTATTACCCTTCCTTCTTGCATTAAAACACACCCTAGCCCATTCTTTGAGGCCTCCGTGTAGATCGCATACTCCTTTCCTTGTTCAGGGATGACGAGGACAGGGGCGGTTGTTAGCTTCGTCTTTAGCTCGTCGAAGCTCGCTTCGCATTCCGGCGACCATTTGAACTTCGTACCCTTGTGCAACAGTTAGGTGAGGGGCCGGGCTATATGGGAAAAGCCTTCAATAAACCACCTATAGTATCCTGCTAGCCCTAGGAAACTTTGAATGTCGTTGGGCGTAGACGGAGTCTTCCAATTCTGCACCGCCTCAACCTTAGCTGGTTCAACCTGGATCCCTTCGGCGGATACAATGTGACCGAGGAATGTCACTTCGGTCAACCAAAACTCACACTTGGTGATCTTGGCGAATAGCTTCTTGGTTCTGAGCGTCCCAAGCATGACCCTCAAGTGGTCCTCGTGCTTCTTCCGGCTCTTGGAGTATAGCAACACGTCGTCAATAGAGACCAGGACAAACATGTCCAAGTAAGGATGAAACACCCTATTCATCAAGTCCATAAAGACTGCTGGTGCATTGATTAGTCCGAACGGCACAACGAAAAACTCGTAATGGCCGTAGCGGGTCCAGAATGTGGTCTTCGGAACGTCTTCGGCTCGCACCCTCAACTGGTGGTAGCCGGACCGCAGGTCGATCTTCGAGAACACGCTAGCTCCTCTGAGTTGGTCAAACAAATCATCGATTCGGGCTAGCGGGTACTTGTTCTTCAATGTCAACTTGTTGAGCTCGCGGTAGTCTACACATATCCTCATAGAGCCGTCCTTCTCCTTTACGAACAGCACCGGAGCTCCCCATAGTGAGACACTAGGTCTAATAAATCCTGAGCTCAGCAGCTCCTGCAACTGCACCTTGAATTCTTCCAACTCATTGGGTGCAATTCTGTAGGGTGCCTTAGACATTGGGGCCGAACCGGGCTCTAGTTCGATCATGAACTCTATCTCCCTGCTCAGGGGTAGTCTGTGTAACGTCTCTGGAAATACGCCGGGAAACTCCCGCACCACTGCCACATCGTCCAATCTGGGTCGGACCTCTCCTTCTTCGGTCTTGAGGTATACGAGGTAAGCTGGGCTACCTTTCCTTAGTAGATTCGAAGCCAGAATTGCCGAGATTATCGCCTTACGGCCTCCCATCGTGATTCTGTAAAACTCCGTTACCTCCTGGCCCGGAAAGCGAAAGGAGACACGTCTCTCCTTACACTGAATCGTTGCGAAGTTCTCGGCTAACCAGTCCATCCCAAGAATAACATCTACGTCCGCTAGAGGCATAATAGTGAGAGTCCGAGCTACAAGCTTAAGTGAGCCTATAGTTATCTCAAGATTAGAGCACTTGCGACCTAGTTCAAGCCTTCCTCCTACTGGTGATACGACACTGAGTGAAGTTCTTAAGGGTTCCGTAGGCAGGTCTAAGTTAGCTCCACATGCTTCGGCAACAAAGGAGTGCGAGGCTCCGGTATTAAATAAGATTAAGACAGGCACACCATTGAGAAGGCCCATACCTGCCAAGTTGCCCTGGTCTGGAGCAGGTGGCTGCCTTGACAAGCTGGCCTTAACATCGTGCTGCTGACGCTGGTACTGCTTGAATTGTTGGGCTTGGGGCGGGAAAGGCGCAAGAGGTCCAGGCTACCCCTGGATTGCACGGAGCTGTTGGGGAGGTGGGGGCTGAGCAGTCCCCGAGTTCGGTGCTGACTGAGGCTGATGAGCAGGACAGTGGCTAGCGAAGTGTCCCGGCTTTCCGTAGGAGTAGCACATGTTTCTGCCCGCAAGACACTCCCCCTCATGGGGTCGCCTGCATCTGGGGCAAGATGCCGGAGTCCAAAACTGTTGGACTGAGGGTGCCGGAATGCTTAGCTTCGGCGGGGCAGGTGGTCGTTGCGGCCCCAACCATGGCCTCTTCTTGAATTGGGTTCCTCCTTCGGCCCATTTCCTCTTTTCCCCTTGTGCGGTTGCCGGAGCGGGGGTGACTATTGGCTGTTTGGTCGGTATGGCGGCCTCTATGTCAAGTGCTCGGCCCAGGGAATCCGTATAGCCTAGCCCTCCATGGCTAGCCAAAGGCATCCTGATCTCTGGCCGCAGCCCGGCGCAGAATTTCTCGGCCATCTTCTCGTCGGTGTCGACCTGAGTTGGCGCGAACCTTGCGAGCTCACAGAATTTGCGGTCATATTCCGTGAGTGTCATCCCCTCCTGGTTGAGGTTATAGAACTCGGCTTCCTTTTGTTTTCGGAAACTCTTGGGCACATACTTGTCATACAACCCCTCCTAAAACTGCTCCCAGGTGTAATTTGCCCACTGCTCGGCAGTCATCACCTTTCTCCGGGCCTCCTACCAAAAGTCGGCAGAGCCGGTCATTTGGAACGCCACACACGCCAGCCTTTCCTGATCGTTACACTTCAGGAAATCGAAAATCCTCTCTAGTGCCCGAACCCAGAGTTCGGAACATGCGGGCTCTCCCATTCCGTCGAAGGTCGGCAGGTTCTGGCGAAGGATGACCTTCTCGATTCTCCTCTCAGGAGGACGCGGTGGGGGTAGATTAGCTCCTTGGTTCCTGGGAAACTGGCGTCTCGGCGGCATCCTATATAGTAAACACCCATAAATCTCTTGCAGTTCACAGGAAAACGAGGACCTCTGTCACTCCAACAGTTATCTCATGCTCATAAAGCGGTAAAGCATGCTCACGTGACCTCAATCGTTCGGAAAGACGAGGCGAACACCTCGCCTTCTATCTATTCTACTGTGCTATGTTCACAGCCATAGCAGGCTCTAAACCACGAGCTCGCTCGTAGCAGGGATAACCCCTTTTTAATCTCAAGGAACCCTATGTGTACCTTAGGAGTTTGACTATGTTCTCAAGCAAATCCTATATTCAGTGCATACTTTATCATGGGGGAGCTATAAATCAAGTGTTCAAGCACTAAGCTTAGGTACGCAGAGCTTCACATACCTCAATTTAGACATTCTCATACTCATCATTCAATCACATACATGGATCCATTCCCATTCATCTATCTATCTACTTATAACAAGTCGAGCTTTAGAGAACGTACCATAGCTTGGTTGAGCAGGTCGGGGCGCAGTGACAGGCTTTTGCCGAAGAACCTCTAACTCACTCTAATAAGAGTCTAGTGAAACGAAGCTAGACTCGAAAAGAAGGAAGACTCTTGGATTTTCAGAGCGAACCAGAGCTCTGATACCACTTCTATAACGACCCCAGACCTGCTAAAAGTAGCCGAGTCCGGAGCTCGTTACTATACAGAGTTGAACAAGCGGAAAGTGAGGTGGGCAAGGACAAAAGTAAATAAAGTGCTTGTCTCGTGCTGTGTGACGAGAATAGCCTCGGTACCGGAGCACCGAGGAGGTCTAATAAATGGTAGGCATATTTAATTCTTGATAAAATTTTAGGTGCGGAAAGTGACGTTCATACAAAACATGATCCTTTTATCTCAAACTATTACAAGTCTTAGAAACTTGCGAGTACAATGGAAATCAAGATAAAGTGACTAATGACTTCGAATGTTCGTATGAGGACGAACACCACCAAGAGCTTCAGCCTCGGACTTCGGCAAGCCACTCCGTCACTTTGAACCCCTCGCGAGCTGCTCAACCTGCACACAAGGAAAACGTATGCAGGGCTGAGTACTTTGAAGCACTCAGTGGACACATGCCGAAACATTTTAACCATAGCCATAAGGATCATATGGGTTTATAGAAAGAACCTATGTCCGAAGATACTTTTACTTTAAAGATACTGGGTGAAGCCTTTACCTTGCCTTACCTGCCCTGTTAATTAACCGATCTAGGGAGGTTTGGCCGACCTCCCTAGAACCTAGATCACTTACCTTGCGGTAAGTGAACCTGAAGTGCACTAACTCGGGCAACACATGCCCGAGCCCGATCGTATCTCATACTTTGGCCAAAGGCCTACAGGAAACCTTCGTAAGCTATCTTTACTAAGCATGCCGGACTCTCGCATAAGTCTGGTACTTACTAGTATGTTGAATGCATGCAAACTTACCCTTGGGTCTATCTTATGTTCTAGGAAAGCTCTGGTTATGACTTACTTAGGTTATCTTTATTAAAGTGACTGGACTATCCTGAGAATACTCTGGTCAAGTTTATTAACGACCTTTCTAGGCCGAAATGAGCTTAACCTCACAGTTTAGCTTCGTAGTCGCTTTGGCAACCTATTAACTCCGTAGCTCACTGCGATCTAAAACACTAGTTGTTCTTAGCCGGAGTTTCCAAGTATCGAAACTTCGTCATTTAGTCTGTTAAGCATACTCGTTGCCCTACTGGGGTACAGTGGTGGTAAACTCTATTTTAAGTTCCGTGCTCGGTACCACATTGAAGAAAACATAAGAAACCTATTTATCTAGATTACCAACAGTTTGTTCTTTTTAATGGTAATGTAACAAGACCTTGGAAACTTTGAGAAAACTGTGTTTAAGACTTGAATCTCAAATGAAACAAGAAATTCAAAGAAGAATATCCAACTTAATTGGAATTTTAAAAGTATCCTAGACTCATGCATGGATGGGAAAATGCTACGTAAATGAAGAGATAATTACCTTGAATGTGGTGGAAGAGCCATGTGTGACTCTAAGCTCGATCTTTGGATTTTGAATATTCTTACTTCACTTGTGTTTTTCTCTAATATTATAGCTGAAGATTCAAATGGCGAAATTTGTGATGTTGTTATGGAGGGGGTATTTATAGGGAGGATGGTCTCGCTAGGGTTCTTGGACCGGCCAAATGATTGGCACTACTGGATTTTTAGTGGTGGAGCCAGTTTCTGGAAAAAGGCTTGTTCAGGGTTGGTCAGTTTGGGCGGTGGCTCCGACAGTCGAGGGATCATGCATTGGCTCACGCCAGACGGACCCTTATTGGCTGACTCTTGGCTTCCAACCTTATTTAACTTGGGTGCTACGCCGGAATACCTATTGGGCATTGTTGCTTTGCTTTAAAGACGTGGAGGAACTGATCTTTTAAGGGTTACAAAACAGGTTCTGGGTTTTGCCGGGCACTGGATTATACCGGACTCTAGGCACTGCCGAGCACTGAACCTCACCGAACACTATACTCCGAACACTAGTTTTGATGGGCATTAGGCTCCATCAACACCGAGCACTACTAAACTTCGGCACCGCCGAACACTAGGTAGCTCGCTTCGCTCGACGCGAGATTATCCTGTTCGCTAGGACTGCTCGGCTATGCCGAAGCGAGCTCCGGACTTTCTCGAGCGAGGTGCCGAGCACTTCACCTTTAACCCAACCGGGCTAACTTATCCATAACTTTCAAGTGACAAGCTTAGTCACTTTATTATACTTAGCTCGCATAATCGGAACAATGATTAACTAAACCCATATCATTCACGAACATGATCCGTACATCCATTCATCACATAGCCAATAAAGTGACTTAGTACACATATGTTAGAACACATAAGGTCACATAAGGCACATAAGAACACACAAGGTCACACGATTTCCTGAACAGAACCGAGCTCATACTATCCTTTCTTTATATAAATTTTCTGATATCCTTTGCTATCCTATTACAAGGAGGTTCTAAAAACTTGGGTTGTTTCACCTTACCAACCTTAACGAAAATTCCGTCCTCGAAATTGCTTATCTACTTAAACAACTCCGGGTATCTCTCTCTCATCCTTTCCTCGAGCTCCCAGGTAGCCTCTTCTCGTTCCTGGTGCTTCCACGGCACTTTTACCGAGGTAACAACCTTGTTTCTCAGTTGCATAACCTTGCGATCTAAGATTGCCTCGGGCCTACTTTCGTAGCTTAGGTCGGGTGCGAGCTCAACCTCCTCCTGGCGGACTATATGCTTCGGATCGTACAGATACTTCCGTAGCTGCGACACATGGAAAACATTGTGTATGCTACTTATCTTAGGTGGTAAAGCTATCCTGTAGGAAACAAGGCCTATCCTCTCTAGGATCTCATAAGGCCTAATGAAACGCGGCTTAGCTTTCCTCTCACTCCGAACCTTAGAATTCCCTTTAATGGGGACACCTGTAAGAACACCTTGTCTCCTTCGGCGAATTGTGCGTCGGCACGTCCGCGGTCACGGTAGATCTTCTGTCGGTCTTGAGCTTCCTTTATCCTTGCTCGAATCTGTGGGATTACTTTGACCATCTCGTTGATCGCTTCCGAACCTAGTAACTTCCTCTCTCCCACTCCGTCCCAGTAGAGCGGGGACCGGCACTTCTTTCCGTAAAGAGCCTCATACGGAGTCATCCCTATGGTATCTTGGTAGCTGTTGTTATAAGAGAACTCTATTAAGGGTAGGGCAGGCTCCCACTGACCACTCCGGTTGATTACTATCGACCTTAACATATCTTCAAGGGTTTGGATGGTCCTCTTTGATTGTCCGTCCATTTGTGGGTGGCAAGCCGAACCAAAATTCAGCTTGGTTCCCATCTCTTTCTGTAGACTCCTCCAAAACCTTGAGGTAAACTTGGGATCTCTATCCGAGGTAATAGACTTCAGTACCCCGTGTAGCCGTACAATTTCTCTGACATAAAGCTGGGCGAGCTTCTCCGAAGTATAAGTTGTAGCAACAGGGAGAAAATGCTCACTCTTGGTTAGTCGGTCTACTATCACCCAAATCGCATTACTGCCTCTTCTGGACTTCGAAAGTCCGGACACAAAATCCATGGTGATATGATCCCACTTCCACTCGGGGATTTTTAGAGGCTGCATCTTTCCGTAGGGTCGCTGATGTATAGCTTTTACTTGTTGATAGTTTAAGCACTTCTTCACGTACGAGGCTACATCCTTCTTCATCCCTTCCCACCAGAACTTGCTTCTCAAGTCCTAGTACATTTTGGTGTTTCCCGGGTCGGCTATGTACGGAGTGTCGTGAGCTTCGCTCAGGATTTCTTTCCTCAACTCCGCTTCTCGGGGTCCGCACAACCTTCCATCCTTAGTGATGGCATTAGCAGCTTCTTCTCAGAACTGCCCGAGCTCTCCCCTCCTTATTTTAAGGCGGACTCCCTCTAAGACCTCGTCCTTCCGTTGTGCTTCAATGACCCTTTGTCTTTGGTCGGCTTCCACGGATAGAAATGCTATTACTCCGGCAACTGTCGTCGGTGGAGGGAGGACCTCTATCCTCAGCCTATCAAACTCTCTTACCAGCGCCTCTTCTTTAGTGACGAAGCGAGAGAGTTCTGACGAACTCTTCCGACTCAGGGCGTCTGCCACTACGTTGGCTTTGCCCGGGTGGTAATTGATCCCGCAGTCATAGTCCTTCACTAATTTGAGCCACCTTCGTTGTCGCATGTTGAGATCTTTCTGCTCAAAGAAGTACTTGAGGCTCTTGTGATCGGTGTACACCTCACACCGGACTCCGTACAGGTAGTGCCTCCATATCTTCAGTGCATGCACAACCGCGGCCAACTCAAGGTCATGAGTGGGGTAATTCTGTTCGTGTGGCCTCAACTGCCGTGACGCGTAAGCTATTACCCTCCCTTCTTGCATGAGAACACACCCCAGTCCATTCTTTGAGGCATCTGTGTAGATCGCATACTCCTTGCCTTGCTCGGGGATGACGAGGACAGGGGCGGTGGTTAGCTTCGTCTTCAGCTCGCCGAAGCTCGCTTCGCACTCCGGCGACCATTCAAACTTCGTACCCTTGTTCAACAGGTAAGTGAGTGGCCTAGCTATCCGGGAGAAACCTTCAATGAACCTCCTGTAGTAGACCGCTAGCCCTAAAACTTCGGATCTCGTTGGGTGTTGTCGGAGTCTTCCAATTCTGTACCGCCTCAACCTCAGCTGGATCGACCTGGATCCCTTCTGCAGATACAATGTGACCGAGAAAGGTCACTTCGGTCAACCAAAACTCACACTTGGTGAACTTTGCGAACAGCTTCTCGGTTCTAAGCGTCCCGAGCACAACCCTCAAGTGGTCCTCGTGCTCCTTCTGGCTCTTGGACTAAACCAACACGTCTTCAGTAAAGACTAGGACAAACTTGTCCAAATAAGGATGAAACACCCTATTTATCAAGTCCATAAAGACTGCCGGTGCGTTGGTTAGTCCGAACGGCACAACAACAAACTCGTAGTGGCCGTAGCGGGTCCGGAACATGGTCTTCGGAACGTCTTCGGCTCGCACCCACAACTGGTGGTAACCGGACCGCAGATCAATCTTGGAGAACACACTAGCTCCTCTGAGTTGGTCGGACAAGTCATTGATCTGGGGTAGGGGGTACTTATTCTTCAGCGTCAACTTGTTGAGCTCGCGGTAGTCTACACACATCCTCATAGAGCCGTCCTTCTTCTTCACAAACAGCACCAGAGCTCCCCATGGCGAAAGACTTGGCCTGATGAATCCCGAGCTTAACAGCTCCTGTAACTGCACTTTGAGTTCTTCTAACTCCTTGGGTGCCATCCTGTAGGGTGCCTTAGATACCGGGGCTGAACCGGGTTCTAGTTCAATCGCGAACTCTATCTCTCTGTTCAGAGGTATACCAGGCAACGTTTCTAGAAATACGTCAGGAAACTCCCGCACTACTGCTACATCCTCCAATCTGGGCCGAACCTCTTCTTCTCCGGTCTTAAGGTACACGAGGTAAGCCAGAATACCTTTCCTTAGCAGATTCGATGCCTGAATTGCCGATATTATCGCCTTGCGGGCTCCCATGGTGACTCCGTGGAACTTCGTTACCCCCTGGCCGGTAAAACTAAAGGAGACACACCTCTCCTTACACTGAATTGTCGCAAAATTCTCGGCTAACCAATCCATCCCAAGGATAACATCTACGTCCGCTAGAGGCATAACACTGAGAGTCCGAGCTACGAACTTAAGTGAGCCTAAAGTTATCTCAAGGTTAGAACATTTACGACCTAGTTCAAGCCTTCCTCCTACTGGTGAAACAACACTGAATGAAGCTCTTAAGGGTTCCGTGGGCTGATCTAAGTTCGCTACACATGCTTCGGCAACAAAAGAGTGCGAGGCTCTGGTATTAAACAAGATTAAGACATGTACACCATTGAGAAAGCCCAGACTTGCCAAATTTCCCGAGTCCGAAGCGGGCGGCTGCCTTGACGAGCTGGGCTTAGCGTCATACTGCTGACACTGGTACTGCTTGAACTGCTAGGCTTGGGGCGGAAGAGGCGCAACAGGTCCAGGCTATCCCTGGATCACCCGGAGCTGTTGAGGAGATGGGGGTTGGACAGGTCTTGGGTTCGGCGCTGATCGGGGTTGATGAGCCGGACAGTGACTAGGAAAATGTCCCGGCTTTCCACAGGAGTAGCACACATTTCTTCCCGCAAGACACACTCCCCCTCATGTGGTCGCCTGCATCTGGGGCAAGAGACCAGAGTTCGAAACTACAGGACGGCTGGCGCTGGAATGCTCAGCTCCGGCTGTGCGGGTGGTCGCTACGGCCCCTGCCATGGCCTCTTCTGGAATTGGTTTCCTCCTTCGGCCCACTTTCTCTTCTCCCCCTGTGCGGTTACCGGAGCGGGGGTAACTGTGGGCTGCTCGGTGGGCATTGCAGCCTCTTCGTCAAGTGCACGGCCGTAGGACTCCGTATAGCTCAGCCCTCCATGGCTAGCTAAGGGCATCCTTATCTCTGGCCGCAGTCCGGCACAGAACTTCTCGGCCATTTTCTAGTCGGTTTCGACCTGTGTTGGCGCAAACCTTGCGAGCTCATAGAACTTTCGATCGTACTCAGTAACTGTCATCCCCTCCTGCCTGAGGTTATAGAACTCGGCCTCCTTCTGTCTCCGGTAGCTCTTGGGTACGTACTTGTCGTACACCCCTTCCTAGAATTGTTCCCAAGTGTAGTTCGCCTATTGCTCGACGGTCATCACCTTTCTCCAGGCTTCCCACCAAAAGTCGGCGGAGCCGGTCATTTGAAACACCACACAGGCTAACCTCTCCTGATTGTTACACCTCAAAAAGTCGAAAATGCTCTCCAATGCCCAAATCCAGAGCTTGGAGCATGCAGGCTCTTCCATCCCGTCAAAAGTCGGTGGGTTCCGGCGAAAAAAAAGTTCTTCGATACTCTTCTCGGGTGGAGGAGGTGGGGGCGGGTCAGCTCCTTGGTTCCTGGGAAACTGTCGTCTCGGCGGCATCCCAAAAAGTGAACACCGATAAACCTCTTGAAATCACTAAATCGAAATGGGGACCTTGGTCACTCCGGCAGTTATCTCATGCTCAAAATCGGTAAAACATGCTTGCGTGACCTCATGCGTTTGGAAAGGCGAGTCGAACACCTCGCCTTCTATCTATCTTACGACGCAATGTTCGCAGGCCATAGCTGTAACAGCCCAAGTTTCTAAAACTCTCTTTGTAGCTCCTCGGCGGAGGTCTCATGAACTCAGCTTTTACATAGATGCAATCAGTTCTGTTATGATTACGGGTTTCATGTGTTTTATGTATGATTGTTATGTGCTTTTGTACGCCTTCTGTGACTCTTTGAACCTTATGTGAACTTACGTGCTCTAACATACGTGAGCTAACTATCTCGGTGCTTATTTGACTGAATGATAATTGCATGAATGAAGGTATGTGCATAAATCCGAATATATCGTTGGATGGGTTGTTTATTTTGAGCTTGTCACTGGAAAGTTATAGCTAGGAAAAGCCTGGTGTTGGCTTAGATGGAACTCGGTTTAACAGGGAGAGAGAGAAGCTCGCCCCTGCGCAAGAAAAGGGCAAAGAGAAAGCTTGGGAAGCTCGGCTTTACCGAACTTAACAATGCTCAGTGTCACCAAGCATAGTGCTCAGCCACACCTC